>VUQI01018598.1:0-14910 GCA_015106735.1 Paratilapia polleni | reverse complement strand
CATTCAGAGGTGGACTTGCTGGTGTGTTTTGATCATTGTCCTGCTGCAGAACCCAAGTGCGCTTCAGCTTGAGGTCACAAACAGATGGCCGGACATTCTCCTTCAGGATTTTTTGGTAGACAGCAGAATTCATGGTTCCATTTACCACAGCAAGTCTTCCAGGTCCTGAAGCAGCAAAACAGCCCCAGACCATCATACTACCACCACCATATTTTACTGTTGGTATGATGTTCCTTTTCTGAAATGCTGTGTTACTTTTACACTAGATGAAATGGGACACACACCTTCCAAAAATTTCAACTTTTGTCTCGTCAATCCACATTTTTCCAAAAGTCTTGGGGATCATCAAGGTGTTTTCTGGCAAAACTGAGACGAGCCTTTATGTTCTTTTTGCTCAGCAGTGGTTTTCGTCTTGGAACTCTGCCATGCAGGCCATTTTTGCCCAGTCTCTTTCTTATGGTGGAGTCATGAACACTGACCTTAACTGAGGCAAGTGAGGCCTGCAGTTCTTTGGATGTTGTTGTGGGGTCTTTTGTGACCTCTTGGATGAGTCGTCGCTGCGCTCCTGGGGTAATTTTGGTCCGCCAGCCACTCCTGGGAAGGTTCACCACTGTTCCATGTTTTCTGCCATTTATGGATAATGGCTCTCACTCTGGTTCGCTGGAGTCCCAAAGCTTTAGAAATGGCTTTACAACTTTTTCCAGACTGATAGATCTTAATTACTTTGTTTCTCATTTGTTCCTGAATTTCTTTGGATCGCAGCATGATGTCTAGCTTTTGAGGATCTTTTTCACACAGGGCCATGTAGGTGTGGAGTTTTTGTTTCCCTTAATAATAAAAACCTTCATTTAAAAACTGCATTTTGTGTCTACTTGTGTTATCTTTGTCTAATATTTAAATTTGTTTGATGATCTGAAACCTTTAAGTGTGACAAACATGCAAAAAAATAAGAAATCAGGAAGGGGGCAAACACTTTTTCACACCACTGTATTTAATGACAGAAAGGTTAGGCTATCAAAATGAGACTAAACCCAGTGTTTTACATGGAACATAATTTAAAACAATTAGCACAATAATATTATACAAATGATTATATGCAATGCTATTTGCATCAGCTGCATCACAGTACGCACGTAAGAAATGGTATCGGTGCAACAGGCCTTGCGCTCCTTAAGAATGGCAAGCTGGCTTGAGGCGCATTCTTTATTCTGTCCAAAGAGATGAGTATACTGCTCTTTTAAAGTCTGTAGTTCAAATTCAAATGAGAGACCCTAGGTGTACAGGATTATCCTAATAAAGCCAGTATGTATAAGGAAAAAATGATGAATTAGTTAACAAGTTAGGGTCTATTATGACCTTATTAGTTAACCTATTTAGGAGCATATATTTATGGCATAACAAAGGTTTTCAAGCAGCTCATCATGGCTAAAATGTTATGTTTGATTATACGTTGATTTATTAAGCTAAAATTGTTAAAAACATTTTTTAAGCGCCACGTAGATAAGTTTCTTACTCACAAAATGTTATCTATTGATTCTTGTTGACAGACATTTATTGTTGCGATTACAGTTTAAAAGAGCAACAAAGGGGGACGTGGTGGTGGAGTGGTTAGCACTGTTGCCTCACAGCAAGAAGGTTCCTGCTTTGAAAGCTGGGGCCTTTCTGTGTAGAGTTTGCATGTTCTCCCTATGCCTCTGTGGGTTTCCTCCAGGCACTCTGGCTTCCCCCCACAGTCCAAAGATATGCATGTTAGGTTGTTTGATGATTCTAGATTGGCCATGGATGTGACGTAATTTATAGAATAAAGTATAACTGCATGGCCAAATCTGACTTATAGTGTAAAGCGCTTTGACTGGTCAGTAAGACTAGAAAAGCGCTATACAAATGCAAGTACTTTACAAATTGTGACTCAGAAAATAGGAAGTGGTGTGATTTTGGGGGGGGTTGAAGGGGGTTTGAAGCCCTCAAACCCCCTGTTGACGCTGTGTAAAATTCCCATAAACCCATATTTTATTCACAATAGAACACAGAAAACATATCCAATGTTTAAGCTAAGATATTTGACTATTTTATGAAAATATTAGCTCATTTTGAATTTGATAGCAGCAACGCATTTCAAAAAAGTTGTGACGGGGGCAACAAAGGGCTGGAAAAGTTAAGTGGCACTAAAAGAAACAGCTGGAGGAACAGTGCAAATAATTAGGTTAACTGGCAACGGATCAGTAACAGGACTGGGTATAAAAAGAGCATCCCAGAGGGGCAGAGTTTCTCAGAAATAAAGATGGACAGAGGTTTACCAGTCTGCAAAAAACTGTGTACAAATTGTGGAACAATTTCAGAATAATGTTCCTCAATGTAAAATTCAATTCAATTCAATTTTATTTGTACAGCGCCAAATCACAACAACAGTCGCCTCAAGGCGCTTTATATTTTAGGGTAAAGACCCTACAATAAAATTGTGAAGACTTTGAATATCTCATCATCTACAGTACATAATATCATCAAAAGATTCAGAGAATCTGGAGATATCTCTGTGCGCAAGGAACGAGGGTGAAAATTAATATTGGATGGTCATGATCTTCGGACCCTAAAAACAGGCATGATTCTGTCATGGAAATCACTGCATGGGCTCCGGAACACTTCCCGAAATCATTGTCTGTGACAATGTTTAGGTGCCTAAACCTAACCAAATGTCAACAGAACAGATCAACCAATAAGTTACCCAAATGTATAGGCTTTTCTTTTTTCTGTTGTTATACTGTCTCACTAGACAGGCACAAGTGTTGCAAAATTAAAATAAAATAAAATAAATTCTGCAAACACTCCTGTGTTCTGGGAATCATTCGTAACTGACCTTTTCTGTAGTGTAAGAATAAGGACTTGTTTACCAAGCTAGAGCAAAATCAGCATGTGGGGAAAAAACAAGAAAGCACAAAATTATTTCAGAAAATTACATCAAAACCCATATTTTATTTTATGTATAGCAATACCATTTACATATTAAATAACACTATAATATTATGCTTTGATATAGCTTTCAAGAAAATTAACAGAAAAAAAGAAATCCTTATTTTTATCTTCTTTCAGGTTACAAAAGAGGAAGGAGCCACCTTTTTAAAATGCAGAGGAAATTATCTAGTGACTTACCAAAGAGCCGTTCATGTACAAACATGTTTGACAACAGAACCATAACCTACAAAGGATAGAAAAAGCAAAGAAATAAAAAAAAAGAAAAGAGAAAAAAAAGGAGGGAATAACATTTTAATATCACATCACTGGCTGAACGTTCATGGGGAGTGTGAAGATGGAAAACTTGATGATGTCCACAAGCTGCAGGCACAGACCTGGCTTCAACAGGATCTGCTGTTTGGCTCTGTGGAAAGGAATGAGAATATTTGTGGCTCTAAACAAGACACTGTCAGATAATGTGTGAGAGGTTTGTGCTGAACGTAAAGTCAAGAAATAGTAACAAAATTAAGTGTGAGCTAGAATTTGATCTTTGCACAAAAAAGAAATGCTGATCATTTGGATGGTGAAATTCCAAAATCAGATTAATCACTTTCTCTAACACAGTCAATACATACAGTTTCCAGAGAAAATCTGGGTTACAGAGGCAACAAAATATATGTACATTTCTTATGAACAGTATGCATTTGTGTCCACTTTAAAGGCAACACAAAACACTTCATTCGGAATGACCACAATGATCATAATCACTTCAACACAGGGACAGGAAAAATGGCAGTGACCATCTCAAAGGCCAAAATCACACCAGCATTCCTAATGCAGCATTTCAGAAATAATTTTTTTTCATTCAAGTCCATGCATGGTAACTGAAAACTGTTCTCACAGTGCTAAACTTTGAGGTCCAGACAGTTCCGAATGGGGCAGCTTTCATAATAGCTGTGTCACCATTAACATCATCCTGTCCCCTAGGAATAACACTTCTGCAGATCAGTACCTGAATTTAGACACAGCATAATCACTTTTCTTGTTTGAATGAAGATAAATGAACTTTTAGGTAGGAGACAGTTGTACTAACAATCTGTCTCTTAGACCACTGACCGAGTTAACTGGTGTCTGTGCAAAAGCAAAAGCTTGATTAAGGTTCAGGACTGTTGTGGTTAAATTTAAATAAACATATTGTATCACTGTGGAGTCTCAATTAAAGCTGAGCAGAAGACATACTATCTTTGTCTGACTTTAACCAGGATTTTACCTAAAGTCTAAAGAGAAACACAGAAACTTGAATATTACTGTAGTCTTTAATAGTACAACAACGGGTCCATGAATTATTAGTTTTAACTAGAGACTGACCCATATAGGATTTTTGTGACCGATACCGATATTTGGTGATTTAAAAAAACTGATATCTATATATATATTTTTTTCTTTCAGACACACAAAACATAAACAGATTTCCCTAACATTTGTTATGTTTAGTTATTTATGAATCCTTACTAAGATGATATAATAATGCAGTTTAAAAATAATCTTGTTTTATTGTCAAAACAAGCCGTGGATTACTAATTTACACTCTGTCAGACTCTGCTCAGATCAGATGGTTGTTGTTTTTGTGGCATTCCAAATACACATGTTGCCAGCAGGGATGTTGCAGAGTGCCCTCTAGTGGACAAAATTTGTAACATCAACACTAGTTGAAGGGTGTTTCTCCCATCTCTTCTTTACTTTCTAAATTTTCATTCACAAGGGAGTTTTTCCTTCCCACTGTTGCCAAGTGCTTGCTCATAGGGGGTCGTCTGATTGTTGGGGTTTTCTGTCTAATATTGTAGGGCCTTTACCCTAAAATATAAAGCGCCTTGAGGCGACTGTTGTTGTGATTTGACGCTATATAAATAAAATTGAATTGAATTGAATTGAATTTATTGGCTGTTATAAATGCCAATATCGATATATTGGCAAATAGCTAATATCGGCCGATATATCGGTCGGGCTCTAGTCTTAACGTACTGTCCTAATAGTGACTGGTATAGAGCTAGCTAGTGAATCAAGAGACTGGCTGACATAACTAGCATGCTAACAAGTCACTAGCATGTTAAAAGTTAGATCAGTAGGCACAGTACAGTACAGATTAGAGAAATCAACAGTCTAGTCTCATAAATACATGAAATGAGCACAACCTCTTAATACTACATTATGTGGTAGTGGCAAGTAATATGTTAAAAGGATTGTGAAATGGAACATGTTTCTTCTCAGTGGTCTTGGTTACAAGGGCGAAAAGTCATGCCCGTTTTTCAGACAACATTTCTGAAAAGGTCAGAAGTTTGAGCCACTCCGTCACCACACCTTTTACCTCATAAAGTGAACTTTGTCAACCTGTATGCTGCTACATAACCAAGGAAATCCATGATATGTCCTCTACAACAAAGATCCTTGTTGACATTCCTTGACCATTTCTTCTATGGTAACACATCACATACCACAAAAAGGTATAGGAGTAATACGAAGCTGTGCTCATTTCACGAATTTCTGTAAAATCAACTTGAAAAAAAAATCTTTTTGTCTTTTTCTGACATGACCCTAGTCAGGAAAGAAAAAACACCCCAGAAACAGAAAGTGTTCTGTACACAGTGACTGAAGCTTGTTTATAGCTTGTTTATCCCCCATTCCAAAAAGAGAAACAGAAAGGGAGTGTTTAGCATCTTTACAATGGTGACATGTAAGGACTCTGATTTTCAAGTTAAAGCAAACTTGTACTAAAAATGGCTAGGGTGGGGAGGGTTGTCCAGTTAAAAGACAAAGCTCAGCAAGAGAACAGAACATATTTTTCAGCATGGGAAGGAGTCTTTGGTAAAACTGTTAAAAAAAAAAAATCTAAGTATATATGTTCCTCTCATTGTTTCATCATTCAACACATCATCTGTTTTGTACAGTGTGGAGAAAAAAAAAGACACTTTCACATATTCATTCAGAAAGCAAAACCACAAAAGTTAATTTCACACCAATCACAGAGATACAGAATATCATCAAAGAACATCCTTATGTCAAAAAAAGTATAAGTGTAGAAATGTGTGTGTGTGTGTGAGAGAGAGAGACGGATCACTGCAGCTAGAGCCGAAAAAACTGAGACTCTGCTCTTCGCTTATAGGCCACAAATCCACCGAAAAATACATCTCTGCAGAAAAGGGAGTGAGGAATGGAAACTATTTACAGAAGGCCTTGGCAAGATGAAACAAGTGAACAGACTTCTGTCAGCAAGCACAGATCTTGAACAGGCCTCGAAGATGCAGTCAAATATGTCATTCAAAGAGAGTGCTTGCTTTTCAGCTTGTTAGGTAATGAGCTTTTCAGGTCTGTACATTTGGTTAACTAAATATTTAGTTAGAGCCCTACATTTAAAATTGAATGGTCTGAAGATGCCACTTAAACATTTGAAGAATTTAAAGAATGAAGATGACAGTATTTCAAAAATGTTTAGCAACAAATAGCCAAAACCTGCAAGAAATGATACTACGCTCCTAAAAGACTGATATATGTCACTTTGTATTAGTCTGCCACACAGAATAGTTACTAATAAATGTTTTTGCTTGTAAATTTACCACGTTAAACTGAATTCTAAAATTTTTCTCAGAATATTACCCTTCTTCCCTGGCTCTGTGTTTTTTGTTGCTATTTTTTAATCTAGTAATTTAGTTTTGGACTGAAAGCCACAGACAGGTTAGAAAGACTGAATGTACTGAGAGAATCACAAATTTTTGCTGTTTTCAAAAAATTTGTCAACAAGAAGACAGCAGAAACATTTGACAAAGGAGTAGGGCTGGAAGTTTAAGTACATAATTCCTTTTTACTCTGGTGTGTTTTTTATTTGAGTAGGAAAAATCAAAATATACTAAAAGTAAAAACTGCATTTACTTTCAACACATTGATGAGGCACTGCACCGTTCTTATTCTGGCACAACTTGAATCAACTTTGTTTGATTATTGATTTTTCTCCCCCGACTCGTTTATTTGACTCGTTTGATTGTGATGATGACTGAACATAAACAATATTATTCACTGCTACAGAAAACCCTGTCAACTTAATTACTGTGTTTAGCCACAGTGTGGCACAATGCTGCCTTACAAAGTAGGAGAGTAGTAGCTGCAGAAACAGTGACACTGAGAAAAGGTTGATGATTCTTAGTTGAAGTGCTTGCAAAATCTTAATTTATGTGCTTTGCTGTTTAGTATGGTTTTTTTTCTAATGAGCACAAGTTTTTGTCATTTATTATAAATTTATATGCATGTCTAACTTCAGATGCACATATCCACCCTATAATGGAGAGATACTGTTATACAAATTATCTAGTGTACATAAGATTTATGATCAAGTTATCTATTTATTATTCTGTGTGCATGAGTTAAAAAACCTCAAATGATGAAAATCATCTTACAGGACTTAAGGGGGCTGCATAAGTTAAAACTAATTCCTGTAGAGCTACCATACTCTAATTTGAAGGATGTTAGGTGCACAGTGAAACATATACAAAATGTTTGTCTTCAGCTCAGTTTAATAAATTATTGAAGAACTAAATACAATACAGTATGTGATTTAAATGTAGCTGAATCACATTAAATGAAGTCCACAGCAGTCTGAAGTTACTGTTAGCTAGGCTAGGCTAGACAGCTTTTAGCTAGTTAGGTTTTTTACTTTTGTTGTAAGTTTATATCAGATTGAAAAATAGCTAAATCAGCTGAAACTAGCTGGAAGTCACTGCAGTTTGGTTTTGACCTTAGTTCTATAGTTCCTTTGACTTTCTAAAACTCCTTATTTTAAAAAAAAAGTTGACTTTTGCAGGATGGAACAACTCATTTGCCATACTGTTTCAGTATATGGGTGTTGTTACAGACAATAAAGATAAGATCACAAGGTCAAAACTGCATTGTAGTGTTAATGAATTCAAAAAGTATGCCTCATAAGAAACTGCACCTCTTCATATAACCTGACAAAGGTGGCAGAAATGAAAACACAGTAGAAAGTTACAATTCATCAGGAAAAAAAAATGTGTGGTAGTAAAAGCACTGCTTTCAGACTTCCAACGCACAAACTAAGATAATACAGCGATTATACGAGGATGTTTTTCTTATCTGATTCTCTACTCTTATACCCCTAACAGTGCAAAGAGGTATTAATGTTAAGCACCTAAAGACTTAAAGCAGAAGAAAAGTCTTTTTATTCTGCTGTTGCAACTTCATAAAGTTCAGGTAAAATGAAAAAAAAAAAGAAAGAAACTTGCTGTAATGACACTTTCAAAGCCTGACTAGACTAACACTGAGAACTTTACTGTTGTAAACCATGTTTTGGATTGGCAAACTTGTTGCATAGCGCTGTTTTTTGAGAACACTACAAATCACTGCAGATCACCCACTGCAGATGATCTGCAGATCCCCTGCAGATCATTCTGGTTCAAACAACTTTAGGTGCCTGTGAGCACATGAAAGCTCTGCCTGCTCTACAGGCCTCTGTGTTCTTAATCCGTGCTTAGCTGTCAGGATGAATTTATGGCCCAAAAAAATTGTTTTCAAAAGAATATGGAATGGTATGTGGTTGCATCATCTGATGTCAAAATGTTTTAAATGTAAAATCTCTGTTGATGGACTCTTTATGTGTGTGTGTGTGTGTGTGTGTGTCTGTGTGTGTGTGTGTGTGCGCGTGTGTGTGTGAGTTCAGATGATATAGCAGCATACAAGAATGTAGAGGACTGAGGGTGTCCACTTTAAGATGGCTGAATCAGCTGTGAGTACCAGAGTGGTAATCTATCAGACACGGTGGAAATCAACCGGCCTGATTCAGGAGGCCACAAAGGACATGTACAAAAATCACAAAGTTATTATGATAAGGATATATTTATATATGTATACATACAGTATTCCCATATATTAAAAAGCATATTATGAATTATACAAAGAAATAACCATAAAAGTTCACAGTAGCAGTGGCACCACATAGGTATTCTAACTTGGGTGTGACTAAGGGTGTAACAACAAAACAAGACAAAATAAAAAATTGTGGCTATACGTTCCACAATACGTTGTTTCTTGTGATTAATGAAAGGTAATATGAGTACTATATATGAGCCAGGCGAAAGAGGTCATGCTGAGCTGAAATCAGACAGCATGTTGTAGAGATGGAGAATTCGTGCCTCCTTCCGGCTCCTATCTTAAATTAACTGGTAGGTGGCAGGCAGAATGATGTCCTTCACAGAAGCAGTTGGTTTAACAAGGATCAAAGCCGTGAAATGTCAAAAAAAAATCTGAGCTTCAGAGGAGAAAAGCCGAGTCAGCTTTAGTATATATAGGCAGTAACATTGACATTATATAGTGCAAACAAGAAAAGACAAAAAGTGTTTCTCGTTGCCCACTGATGCTGTCGTGAAACTTAAAAACGCAGGCGCAAACCCTTCATAGGAGAACAATAAGACATAAAATGGCGAAAAAATAAATATAAAAACTTTGTATCAGTGTAAAAAAGTAATCAGGTTATTCATTTTAACCAAGAGTCTGGCAAAAAAGGCCTCATTAAAAGTCTTGTCCACAATAGTTCCTTGACGTTTTTCTAAGGTGAGTGCTTCCTTTATGGGCTCAGGAACAACACAGGTTGTTTGCACCCACAGCACATGCTCAGCACAGCTCCAGGCCCTGAAAAGCCTATTTCAGACGAGCGACTCCATACTCCCTGTCTGCTGTGACTGGTCTGACATAGACAGCATAGCCCCGTTAATGTCTCTGGCCAGAAGACCCAAGCCGTTCTCCTTGGCGATGACGAGGCTAAGAAGAGCTTTGTATAGGTACTGGTACTGGTCCTGGGAATAAAACAGAGACAGACACAAAAAAAAAGCCATGGAAAAAGAAATATGAATATTATACCAACATCACTCTTTTCCTGCACTAGGCCATATCATGCAGTTAAAGCCTAATAGGTGTAGATGCAGCTGCCATGTGTCCTGAACATGACACAGTTCTAGCAAAATGGAATGAGGGGTTTAGAAAATCAAAAGCGCATTTCACCATGCATTACAACAACTTATCTTACCCTGCTAAGTTAAAAACATGATGACATTGGTGATACATGTATTTTCCTTAAATGAGAAGTTAATCAGAAATACACACATGGGTAGAACCTGACCGATATAGGATTTTTAAGACCGATATCCATATTTGGTGATTTTTTTTTTCTTTCAAACACATGAAACATAAACAGATTTTCCCTAACACTTGTTATTTGTAGTTATTTATGATCCCTTACTAAGATAATGTGACAATAAACCAAGATTATTTTTTAAAATGCATTGTTACGTGTTGTGGATTGCTCGTTTAGGCTCTGCCCGACTCTGCTCAGATCAGATGGTTGTTTGTGGTGTTCCAAAGATGTGTTGTCAACAGGGAAGTTGCAGAGTATGCAGGACCAGAAGAGTCATCATAGAAATAAAGCATGTTGTGATTTAATAATGAATTGTGCAATAAAATATGCATTAGAAAATTCATTTACAAATTAATTTTTAATTACTTTTATTTATATAGGCATTAATAAAGTAATTCATTATTTGATCATTTAATGGACAATAAAAAGAGTAATTATAAATAAATATTTCTAAATATTTAGAACCGGTCAGGCACAACCCGAAGAGGCTGTGCCTGACATGGGCATGGGCCTGCTCTTCTGTAGGCCCACCAGAAGGTGCCGTAGGGGTTGGGTGCGGTGTGTGTCCAGTGGACGAGAGGGTTGTTTCCCTGCACCTTTGAGTCCGGGAACGGATTCTGACTGAACTGTTGTTTGGTGCATAAGCACAAGTACCCAGCCTTCTTGGAGTTGCTAGGTGGGGTGCTGGAGGGTGCTCCATCTGGTGACTCCATCGTCCTACTGGGGGACTTCAATGCTCATGCCGGCAACGACAGTGAGACCTGGAGGGGCGTGATTGGGAGGTACAGCCTGAAGAGAGGAGCTGAGGTGTCAACTGATCCCCACCTGGTGGTGAGTTGGATCAGGTGGCAGGGGAGGATACTGGACAGGCCTGGTGCGCCCAAACGACTAGTGAGGGTGCGCTGGGAGTGTCTGGCAGAGGCCCCAGTCCACGAGATCTTCAACTCCCACCTCCAGCAGAACTTCGACAGCATTCCGGGGGAGGCGACTGGACCATTATTCCGCGCCTCCATTGTTGAGGCTGCTGCACGGAGCTGCAGCTGCAAGGTGGTTGGTGCCTGTCGAGGTGGTAATCCCCAAACCAGATGGTGGTCACCGGAGGTGAAGGGAGCCATCAAGCTGAAGAAGGAGTCCCATTGGACTTGATTAGCCTGTGGGACTTCAGAGGCAGCTGACAGGTACCAGCAGGCCAAGTAAAGCGTGGCCCTGGCGGCAGCTGAAGCAAAAATTTGGGTGTGGGAGGAGTTCGGTGAGGCCATGGAAAAAGACTTTCAGTCTGCCTCGAAGCGACTCTGGCAAACTGTCAGGTGACTCAGGAGGGGAAAGCAGTGCTCTACTCACACGGTGTATAGTACGGGTGGGATACTGCTGACTTCAACTGAGGATATAGTCGGGTGGTGGAAGGAATACTTCAAGGACCTCCTTAATCCCACTAGCGCATCTTCCATAGAGGAAGCAGGATCTGGTGACTTGTCCATTACTGGGGCTGAGGTCACTGAGGCAGTTAAACAACTCCTTGGTGGCAGGGCCCCTGGAGTGGTCTTGTTCACGAGTGAAGGGAGAGAGGAATGAGAGATTGACAGACGGATTGGGGCCGCATCTGCAGTGACGCTGCACCAGACTGTCGTGTTGAAGAGACAGCTGAGCATAAAAGCGAAGCTGTCGATTTACAGGTCGATCTACGTCCCTCACCTATGGTCACAAACTCTGTGTAGTGACCGAAAGAAGAAGAAAATGGATGAATGGATGGATTTCTAAATGAACTATTAATCCGTTAATAAATACTTCAAATGGAAAATGGATTCATAGATTCACATTAAACAATATTTTGAAAAAATTCAGAATTAAAAAAAACATTTTCATAATTTTCTTAAAAATGCAATTTCAAAAGAGAAATAAGTAAATTCTAATTTTTCTGACATTTAAAATGGCGATTCCACCCCTCCTTTTTAATTCCATTTCCTCACTGCACTTCCTTTTCCTGTTTGCTATGGAATTAGCTACCAGATCCTAATGGATTAGCAATGGGATTAACTATGGGATTAGCAATGAAGTTAGCTAATAGATTAACTATCAGATTACATATTCCATTTAGCATTTCCGTGTCTCTTTTGGTCTTTGGAGAAAAAGCAATGCAAATTAGCCATGTGGTGCAATGTAAGGAGCTCTCTGATTGGTTAGAGAGATACAGGCTGCCATCCTGGATTTTTTACGCTACAGTTTGCGCAGATAGCGTTGCACTACTAAGGAGACCTTTCTAAGACGCGTGTGTGCTTGCACAAAGGGCATTTTGCCTCGATATTCACGCTCTGTCCAACACGGATATATACCATACCATATCAACTTTATTTATAAAGCACTTTAAAACAGCCACAGCAGATACAAAGTGCTGTACATAAAAAACAAATAAATAGAAAAATAAATACATAAAAACACAAATAGAATCAATGTCTCATACTGAGTCAAAGGCCAGAGAAAATAACAGTATTAATAATCTTAAGACAAGTTTTAAAAGTGGACAATGTAGGTGACTGTCTAACTTGCAAAGGCGGGTTGTTTTACAACCTAGGAGCAGAAACAGAAAATGCTCTATTCCCCCTGAGTTTCCACCTAGATTTCTGTATACAGCTCTGGAAGAAATTAAGAGACCACTGCAAATTTTTCAGAAATCAGCATCTCTACATATATTCATTCCATTCCAGTGTCTCTTGAATTCCAACACAAGCACACCTGTTTCTACCTAATAAGGTACTGATGAGGTGATTACCTGAACCAAATCTTATTTAATGAGGAAAAGTATAAAAACCATTGCTGTGGTCATCACTATACTCTTGCAATAGGACCGACTGGATTAAATTCAATTTTAGTTATATAGCACCAAATCACTACAACAGTCGCCTCAAGGCGCTTTATATTTTAGGGTAAAGACCCTACAACAGAAAACCCCAACAGTCAGACGACCCCCTATGAGCAAGCACTTGGCAACATTGGGAAGGAAAAACTCCCCTTTAACAGGTAGAAACCGCTGGCAGAACCAGGCTCAGGGAGAGGCAGCCTTATCTGCTGCGACTGGTTGGGGATGAGGATGGCAAAAACAGTGCTTGTAGTACATAAAAAGTAAATGGAATTAAAAAAAATAACCATGACCAAAAAAAAATAACCAAAAAAATTGACCATTTTTAACTTCCTGAGACCATATGGTAAATGGTAAATGGACTGGTACTTATATAGCGCTTTTCTACTCAGTTTCTGTGTACTCAAAGCGCTTTACACTACAGGCCACATTCACCCAGTCACACATACATTCATACAGCACTTTTATCTATACTTAAGTGCTTACTAACATTCACACACACTCACACTCCGATGAATGCATCGGGGGCAACGTGGGGTTCAGTATCTTGCCCAAGGATACTTCGGCATGCAGACTAGGGGAGCCAGGAATCGAACCACTGACCTTCCGATTAGCAGACGACTCGCTCTACCTCCTGAGCCACAGCCGCCCTGAGCAATATAGCAATATTACATTTTGACTTTTGTGCACCTTCATTCTGTTCAATAAAGTGTTTTGCACATTGTTAAACAATGGCAACTTTACTGTGTTATGCTGTAAAATAAATCAATTTTTTTTTTCACTTTTTAAAATTGCTTTCTGTTCAAAGGTGATGCTTAGTTAGGCCCAACTAATGTCAAATAGCTAGGAGAAATTCAAAATACAAACAACAAACAAGAGGTTTGGGTCTTAGGAGGATGATCTGTAATCAGTTATGTACCTAAAACTCATGAAAGAACCTTCCCTTTCCCTCAGCTTTAGTGTGCATTTCAGCATCTAACAACTCTTTCTTCAGCCTCAAAAATTTGATTCAGTTCATCTGAACACAATGGTTTTCAGTGGGAGAAACATTTCATCACTCATCCAACTCACTTTTTCAGTATTCTTCAGTCTCTTGGATGTGTAATGAAACTTTTCTCACACCAAAAAACATGTCCAGAGGAACTGAACTTTTGGGGA
Organism: Paratilapia polleni; assembly: GCA_015106735.1. Lineage (NCBI taxonomy): Eukaryota > Metazoa > Chordata > Actinopteri > Cichliformes > Cichlidae > Paratilapia > Paratilapia polleni. The sequence goes on along the minus strand of VUQI01018598.1, from coordinate 757 downwards.
TTTCTTTACCTGGAAATCATGCATGTATCAAGACATTCTTTTACTTCAGAGTTTTCTTCTTTAGGGTTGTTGGAGTAGTAGTCAGCATTTCTCTTATCTTATTTTCAGCCTTAGCAAGCAGCAGTTTTCAGAAGAAAAACACTAAATACCCACTATAAAATATCTGCCAATCATCAGACAAAAAGGTTATACAGCCAGGTGTTGTCCTTGGGAGTTAGACCAAAACTGAGCTAAAACTGTGAATTAACTTTAGAATGGCATTCATAAGGTGAGAAGAAATACCAGTACACCAGGATGAGGGTGTTCCTGAATGTGTAACTAAACAAATAAATTTGGTATTTCATATATATATTTTATATGGTATTTCATATATAGCTCCGGAAAAAATTAAGAGACCACTGCAAAATTATCAGTTTCTCTGATTTTGCTATTTATAGGTATATGTTGGAGTAAAATTAACATTTTTGTTTTATTCTATAAACTACTGAAAACATAACTCCCAAATTCCAAATACAAATATTTTCATTTAGAGCATTTATTTGCAGAAAGTGAAAAATGGTCAAAATACCAAAAAAAGTCCACTGTTTTCAGACCTCAACATTGTCAGAGCAGAAGGCAGCAAGTTTTCTTCCAGGATAACCTTGTACGTGGCTTGATTCATGCGAAGAGCCAGGCTGAAGTTTGCAAAAGACCATAAGGATTGGACCATAGCGGACTGGAGTAAAGTCATCTTCTCTGATGAGTCTAATTTCCAGCT
>VUQI01018596.1:11029-35015 GCA_015106735.1 Paratilapia polleni | reverse complement strand
GCTCTCAGACTGCAGGCTTACTTGTGGTTCCTAGGGTATTTAAAAGTAGAATGGGAGGCAGAGCCTTCAGCTTTCAGGCCCCTCTCCTGTGGAACCAGCTCCCAGTTTGGATTCAGGAGACAGACACCCTCTTTACTTTTCAGGTGACCCTGAACCATCCCTTAGTTAAGCTGCAATAGGCCTAGGCTGCTGGGGGCTTCCCATGATGCACTGAGCACCTCCTCTTCCTCACTTCCTTTCACTCTCCATGTGTTTATACACCACTTGCATTTAATCATTAGTTATTATTAAACTCTGTCTCTCTCCCATAGTGTGTCTTTTGTCCTGTCTCCCTCTGCTCTCTTCTGTTTCCCCTCATCCCCAACCGGTCGTGGCAGATGACTGCCCCTCCCTGAGCCTGGTTCTGCCGGAGGTTTCTTCCTGTTAAAAGGGAGTTTTTCCTTCCCACTGTTGCCAAGTGCTTGCTCATAGGGGGTCGTCTGACTGTTGGGGTTTTCTGTCTAATATTGTAGGGTCTTTACCCTAAAATATAAAGCACCTTGAGGCGACTATTGTTGTGAATTGGGGCTATATAAAAAAATTGAATTGAATCTAACAAATACCCCACAATGGTGAACACCGCACCTTTTTACAGCACTTACAACAGCTTGATGTGTTTCCTACCTGAGTGGGAGAGCTGCAGCCGTGGCCCTGTTTGGCTCCAGGCTTTGGCTTCTGGGGCGGTGCTCGATGCTGCAGGTTGGAGCCACAGCAGAGGGAGGAGACACACCATCAGTATGTGAAGAGACTCCACTCCTCGGGCACTGACTGCTCCTGCAGCCTGCAGGGCTGCAGCAAAAATCACCGTCATCTCTATTGAAGAAGGACCGTCTGACTGGTCACATCACACTCAGGACTGCCACTGAAAGGAGGAGAGAAATGAGAAACAGGACAGAGACAACGTGTTATGTTAAATGCATAATATAAAGATTTGACCCTTGCTTGTAGCCCTGCCAGAGGAATCTTTTTTTAGTCAGTCCAGATGGTGATTTCATCTAGATTAAAATATTTCAACAGGATGGATTGCTATGAATTTCTGTGCAGACATTCATTGTTCCCAGATGATGAATCCTAGTGACTTTAGCAATCCTTTGACTTAAGCATCAGCAGCAGGCTGACATTTGTAATGTTAAATAAATTATCAATTAAACAGTTTAATGAATTGACAAGTAATTTGTTTGAGGCATTCATGTTCCCTTCAGGATAAACAACTCAAGACCACCAGTCAAACAACATTATACATTATATGAATGATGGACACTTAACCACTAGAGAACAAAACTTTCTATGATAGCCAATTGTGTTATATTGCTAAATATGTCCCCTATTTTAAGGTGCAAGCCACTCTTTAAATTAAAAGACTCCAAATAAAATGCTTTTATTCTGATGGTCATCTTTAAATAAATGGATGGTACTTGTATAGCACTTTTCTACTCTATGAGCACTCAAAGCGCTTTATACTACATCTCATTCACCCAATCACACACATTTATACAAGCACTTTTTTCTCTAAGTGCTTTTCTAACATTCACACTCCAATGAGCACATCAGGAGCAATTTGGGGTTCAGAATCTTGCCCAAGGACACTTTGGCATGCAGACTGGGGTAACCAGGAATCAAACCACCAACCTTCCAAATAGCAGACGACCTTCTCTCTAACTCCTGAGCTCTGCCTCCTGAGCCACTGCCACCCCATAAATAAGCTCCTGGTAAGGAGTTTAAAAAACTCCCAGTCCAAAGAGCACCTCAGACAAATCCAATATGACTCCCACTTTACAAAAATATTTATATATAACCCGCTTTATTATGAGATTATTCTGAGTGCATAGTGTTTAACCTACAGGCTGATGGTATCAGAAGTAGCAGCAACAGATTCAAAAGAGACAGTATTTCCCTCAGAGCAGAACAGGACTACAGTCGCCAGCTGCATAATGGTGGAGCTGGAGTTTGTCTGCAAAGTAGAAGACAAACTGGAGAGGCAGCTAATTATATAAAGTACTTGCCAATTAAAATGTATGCAGAAGAGAACCTTATATGCAGTGTTACATGCCAAAAAGAAAGCTTTGGTGTGAGTCCTTTTGAGCACACACTAACATGCACACCAAATTCATTGTACTTCTGTGGGAAACACACGTGTGTGTTTGAAAGCAGCTTTGGTGGTAACTACTGTAAGTAAATGTTAACATGCTAAACTATGATGGTCGTCATGGTAAACATTATCCCTGCCTAACATCAGCATTGGCTGTGTCAGCAAATCAAATGACTGTTGTGCCCGCAGCCTCACACAATTAACTTTTATACTCTGTAACAGTGATGTGGGTCACACAAAGGCCAGAGCTTCATCGGTGAGGGACAATGATGATGACCAGCTGACCATTCGGGGTCGATTATTGGGGCCCTTGATGAGGGCACTGCATTAATGCTTTATAATCAAGAACAATCAAACATAATAAATGGCTAACCACCTTGAGCATTCCCACAGTGCTGACAGTGTCTGCCGCAAAAAGCAGAAATAACCAGCGCCCGGGTGGGCAGTGATGCAGCTATGCTGCATACATTGGAGCCGTGTCTTATGTGTGCATTGATGGTGCACATTAACGGGTCCAACATCTTTCTTCAAGGAGTTTGCATATTCTTCCTGTGCCTGCTGCGTTTTTTTCTGGGTGATTTGCTTTCATTTAGCAGAAAAATGACACACGTTAGGTTAACTGATGATGGAATAAAGCGCTGCGTGAATGTGGTTTGTAGAGTAAAAAAAGCACTTTGAGTTTTCAGTAGGACCAGAAAAGTGCTATATAAACACCAGTCCATTTCCATTTAAAATCAAAATACATTAAACTCTTCAGCAGTACAGAATGCTACTAAATCAATCAACATTCATGTCTTGCACAATTTTATAGTAATCCATCCAGCACCTCTGAATATTTCACCCTGATGATTCAAACAGCCTCTAAAGCCACTTAAGTATCTAAAAGCGAGGATAGTTAAATAAAAGAAGAGATGCCTGCATTGTGTCTGTGAGAAAAAGCTGTGCAATCAGATAGAGACAGATTTCATTAAATTGAGTCAACAGTGAAGGATAAAGATAAACTATTACTGGAATATGTTTACATTTATGTTGGAGGGGAGCAGACTCCACCCAAAGGGTCTTATTGGCATCCTAATCTAAGAAAACACTGGATGTTCTTTTGGCAAACCACCGTAGTTGCATATCTCATTTATAAAACATTCCTAAATGTGAGCACATGCTCACACACTCGAAAAACAGAGAGACAGACAGAAACAGAGAGAGAGACAGAGCGCCATAATAGCCAGACCATAAATAATGCGTCAGGTTCTTTGCCTTCTTGGCCTGGTGAGTTAAAAAGAATGCTGAAAGACAACCTCAACATTTCCAGTCTGTTTGCAGACAGACTCAAAAACCCGGGCGTCGGCGTAACTGTTACGAGCCTGAGCGTGAAGTCATAATTTGCATCACGTGTCGAATAAGAAAGAAAGAAACTGTTTAGTTACCAAATTGAGTTTGGTTATTTGGTAATCAGACACCTGAACTAAACACATTAAAGTGGCTCCTTTCCAAAACAAGACGATGAATCTGATATTCACAGATAATTAAATTCAAATTAAATACATTTCTGGAGAAATGGCCAAACTGTCCAAATCTAAAGTCGAATCGAATCACAGCACATTTCCAAAATAAACAACCAAAGAACATAGCTTTCATTTCTTTCTTTTTTTTTTTATTATTTCCCATACTTCCTCTGCACTTTGGATGCATCTTTAGCAAATCACAAACACCTGGATAAATCTCCAGCAGACAGGAACTGTACTGAGGCGGGTGGCTCTGCTAATGTGGGAATGTTGCTCACAAGGGAATCAGGTCAATTTATCACTTTGAATTGTATATAAATTGTGGTGGCAGGCCAGTTTTAAGACTTTTGTTTGAGGAATGAAGAGAGAAGTACCTGCTGAGAGAGGAAAGGCAGGTACCTGTAGCTTGTTATTAAGCCTGATTCTATCTGATTCTCTTAAGCAGAAAAAAGACAGAGGACAAATATGGATAGACTAAGGAGCATACAGGTAACCAATCCAGGTACGGAGGAGCAAGACTGAGTGCTGAGTCTCTTTGAGGTGTTCTTGGTTTCTTTGGTCGTTTTATATCTCAATTTCAGAGTCTTTGTGGTTGTTTTATGTCTATCTGTAGTCATTTTGAGTATCTTCATAGTTGTCTTGAGGCACTCTGTGGTCCTTTAAAGGCCCTTCGATGTTGTTTTGCATTCCTCTGTGGTTATTTTGTTTCTTTGTGGTAGTTTTCAGTCTCTTTGTCATCGTTTCAATCTCTTGTCATTTTAATGAAATTTCTGTCATCATGTGGGCTTTTGTGTATCTGTGAACATTTTCACTTCTCATTCTGGTTATTTTTCGTTTCTGTGCAGTTCTTTTGTGGCTATATGGAGTTCTCTTTTAAACCAATGTTGTGGCCAATAGAGACTCCTGATCACGCCTAGTAACGAATTCACAAGAACAACTGAACAAATGGTAGTGTTAAAAAAAGTATGAATTGAATCTTATTCTCTCCACTTTATCCATAGCCTAACCATAAAATTATTCCAGCCTGCAAGCACAGAAACCGCCCATGTTATCAAATCATAATTTGTCATAATCTATCAGAGCGGATGGCTGGCTAGCATCTTGTCAGCTGGTTTTAAGAGCTCAACAGGTTGGAAAGACGCCTGCTGACAGAAGAGACACAGTTGAAGAGGTTTGCCGTGGCTTCTGCTCCATGTTTTCATTTAACCTCAACATGACTTGGCAGCAGGACTCTGAGCATGTGAGAACCAAAATGTTCAAGAACTCTCAGTTCACTGGTAACGTCACAAAGAGGAGATTTTGTACACTGGATGCACTCTGTGGATACTCTCTGATGCACCAACGAGCTTTTCCAACCCAAAGAGTTTCCTCTGTGGCTTCTTAGTTCTGCCACACTGAAAAATAAAAGGCTTTGCTTAAACATGTCATTAAGGGGAAATGATGACTTAATTAGATGATGTTTCAAAGGCTTAATGCTACTATACACTTCAAAGCAGCTGAGAATGACTCATGACTTAATAACAGCTCTTAATATCCTGTATCTTTTATCCATCTAAATGCAGGCTTGGGATAAAACCCTTTCAAATTAAAAGCATTCCTGTGTAATTCCTGGTGATGAAAGATTATTCACTGTAATGGTCCAGATTATTTTCTAAAGCTATGACAATAACGACTGTCAAACACAGGAGAACAAACACAAAAGTGTCTTTAGGCATGTTCTTGTAGGAAATCTCCTCTCAGAGCTGATAGTGAGAAACATGTCCAAGCTGTTATTACCACACAGTGAGACAGAAAACAGGAGAGGAGGGAATAACTGGGTATGGTAAATGCAAACATCCTATTGATGAAGAGCTCACTTAAAAATGTGCAGTGTGTCTGTGTGTATGTGTGGGTAATTTTAAGTAAACACTACGTCCTACAATCAAAACAATAGTAAACCTGTCACTTCAGGGTTAAAAGACAAAATCCAGAAAACAGACAGTTTTTCTTCTTTTTGCGGTAAAACAACAAGTATTGCGTACAGCAGAATACATCAGTTATTGTAGATGTAAAATATAACCGTACACAGATGCAATGCAGTGAAATATATCTTTGACATCATGTGTTTCACATCATCATTGTTCATTTGTGCTCAGCTCTTGACTCGAGGAAACAACCTCCTCAGATCTGTCAACGTGGAGACAGACGAGGGACAAACTGTCTCTTCCTCTCTGATCATCTGCCAGGCAAACGTGTGCGTTTCACTGAAAGAAAAGCAACTGTGCTGTGGTAGAAACAAAGCCAACGTGAAGGGCGAAACACCAAGCGAAGAGATGTACATGTGTTTGTGTAAATCAGTGAAAACTTGTTCGTGTGTGTGTGTGTGTGTTTGTACATTGTCCCACAGAAAACTGAGTGTTGACAAGAGTCTAAATAAATCGCTGAAGGAAATTCATCATTTGTTTCCACTGTCCGTCTGTTAGTTTGATTCAAACACTCAAACCAAACCGACGTTTCACACACACACACACACACACACACACACACACACACACACAAACCTGAAATGCAAACACACTACACGGTCTCTTTCACACCCAAACAATGTGGCAAAGGCAACGAGATAAGAAGGTCAAGTTTTGAAGTCAGCTCTAAAAATAAACCAAGTGTTTATGTGTGTTTGTCATTTTTGTGTGGGGGTCAGATTTAGTGCAACTGCAGGTTAAAGACAACAGTTAAGTAAGCTTCTGATTAACATTTAACACTGTAGCTGTACTACCTCTACCTGATGTGTAAAATTATATGGAAAATTTCACAACTCCATTCAGGAAGTATATAGACTAGTAATGCAATTAATACATCAACAAATAAGCCTTATTCAACCCAAATTTTTGTATTTATTAATAGAATAATCCACTGAAACACAGGTATCAAGTCACAGACTGTATAAAAAAGATGGACATAGCCACTGTGATATCACCTGGTGGTTTTGGATGTTAACATTGTGGCTGCTGGCCCACACTCATTTTAGTTTTTAGGAGCCAGAAGTGACCATATTTGGACAAGAGGGTGGAGCGCTAATTTATCAGCTATCACAAGCTAGCTTGCTTAGCAGGTCCATAGTGTAGTGGTTTACATATTCGCCTAATAAGTGAACCTGGTTTGATCCTGGGAGGAGACGCAGATCCCTTTAGGGTTGCGTCAGAAGGGCATCTGGTGTAAAAATCTGCCAAATCAAACATGCGAAGCTACCTACTGTGGTGACCCCTTATGAGTAAGGGAGCAGCCAAAAGTAGCTTTAGCTACAAACTAGCTTGTTTAGCAAGCTGCAGAGGTTGTCTCTTGGACCAAATGCATTACTTCTCAAAAAGATGGAACCAATTAGAAATGTCTTTGTTTTGAAAGAAAAGCTCATTTGTTTTTAATCTCTGCTAATGCTGCACAGAGAGGGACAGCTGTTGAAAACAGGGCTCGTTTAAGTAGATATGATTAAAAATCATAAATAATTTATGACGAATGATTCCATTACTGTTTTTTGTGATAAATTTGAGTTTACATTAGATGAAAAACAATGTGCTTTTCTTCAAAACGATATTTCAAAATGACCCTAAACTTTTGAGCGGTAGTGTACATTTTGTCATTTTATCCAAAGAAAAAAAAATGTCAGGCTTCCTTTTTCAGATGATCAAAAGTAAGCTGACTGACAGGTGACTGACAGGTGTAACTCAGCATCCATGTCATTTCCTTTTGCATTGAATAATGAACAGAGTCTCTAGTTTTGTCTGAAGGTTTTGCTCTCTAAGTGCCTAAAGCATCAAATTTGACACATTTTTAAAAAGACAATGTATTTTCACAAAAAACAGCTAAATATTAATAAGCACCGTTACCTCTTTACCTTGACAGCATCACACGACAACACCTTCTCACGATAGCAAAGGTACTTGTGTTAGTGACAAATGAAAGCTGTGCATTCTGCCATACTGTGGTAGACATACGTGTGTTTTTTGAGTGTACAGTATGAACTATACTCCAGTATCAAACATCAGTGCGATAAAGCACCCAGAGAGGTAGAGGTGGGTGATACTGTTGTGGAAAACAGTTCCCATGGTTATCAGCTGGACCCATCTTTATTTTCTCTTCCTGCTGCATGGCGGGGGTCAATGCCAAACAATGAGTAAACACAACAAGCTGTGTCACATCCAGGTTTTCAGCCTCATCAGGGCTCACTACAGGTTTTAAGGTACTAAGAACCCCACAACACTTTTCTTGTGTTGTGCTAGTGTAGGTCAGGATGATATGAGATATGAGAGGAAAACGAGAAGACACAGAAATGTTCCAATAAACACAAATAGAAATGCAGAGAAAAAGGCAGTGATATCAAAGAGTCAGACTCTGTATCAGTGACCCTGTAACCCACATCCTCTAACACAGAGCTCCTGAAATAGGCTGTTTTTGCTCAGAAATGTCAACTCTTTGTGTACAGCTTCCTATGTTAGTTGAGGAGAAGTTTGTTTGAATGACGAGAGAATAAAAAGCCAAAAATGGGCTTCCTAAACATGGAAGAATTGGTTCCCAACACATCACGCTTCAAAAGACAAGAAACAGTTTTGTTTTCTTGTTGATGCAGTTCATTTGTCTGCAGGCCTTCCAGTTAGCTAAATAAACAGTAGCCTTCTGGACAGAAAATCACACAGGCAACACTGAGATTATTCCACATCCACCTCACATTAAACCCCTCAAAGAGTTAGAATTTTGTAAAGAAATTATGTGGTTATCAAATGAATCAGTCGATGGTACAGGAGCTGATGGGATCCACACTTTGGACCTGCCTCATAAAATCAGAGCCTCTGAATGCTTCAGATGCTTTCTCTGACCTTCATCTCCCAGCAGAATAGAAGCGAGCGTGTCTTGCTCCTGGTCGAGGGATTAAGTAGTTTTATTATGTTTACAGGAGGACGAGGTGAAAACGTGGCTGGCCACTTGAGGGAAGCTGAAAAATCTCATTTTAACTGCTGGGATGATTTATCAGCAGTGAGGCGGAGGACGCTGGACTCTGCTTCCATTACTCCCAGCTATTCTTCTTCTACCTTCCCTTGTTTAGTCCTTTCAATTTATACCTTCACATTTTAGTATTTCTTCATCTTCCTCCTCTTCACTGCTCTATATTCCCCTCCTTTAATCCTCCTTATTCAATCCTTTTGTCTCTCTCTCTGCTGTTACCTCCCGATCTCTTTTTCTTACTCTCCCCATTCCCCCTCTGTCTTCTCTCTTACTTCAATATTTCTCGTTGCAAGTCAGCCAGCAGAGGTGATAGCTTTACAGCTTCTCTCTGCCAACCCTCTAATCCTCACCATGATTTAATAACTCCTCTCCCTCCATTCAATCCTCCCCACAAATCCCTCCTGCCATATTTGACCATTGAGCAAATGTAATATCTTTTTGTTTCTTAAATCTTAAATCTACCACAGGTCTTTCTCTCTCTTTCATGTAGTACTCACTTATTTCCAACAAAATCTCTAATCTAATAATCTTTATCCTTACCCCTTGCTTTATGTAGCTCCAGAACCTGACCACGCTCCTTTTTCTGCAGTAGTGGAAAAAGTACTTGAATCTCTTCCAAGTAAAAGTCCTTGGTTCAAAATCACAGTTAGGTAAACAAAATGTACTTAAAGAATCAAAAGTGAAAGTACTTACTGTATACTAAAACTGCAAAAACATCCCCACTTCTCACTGTACAAAAATGAAGCAAAAATATGGCAGAAGATGCCTTTGCCACCTTGTTCTGGTGACCTCATTTGGAACTACAGACTCTATATAAAAGATTTAGAAGGGACCATATTTAAACAAGAGGGTGGAATGCCATGTTAGGCCTCAGTCACATAAGCCTAGAGACCAGTTGGCGACCCCCTGGATGCCAGAGGTTGCTAGGGAAAAATGTGTATTCCCTGACTGGTTTGCAAGTAGTTGCTGGTAATTCCTGGGTGACTCAATTGCAAAGAGGGTACTGCACCAAAAACCTTTTGATTGCTTTGACTAATAGCAGATTGCTGCAGTCACCCATAGTTTGCATCAAAGACGCCAACTTATCTGCAAACATTGGCCATTTATTCTCTGAGTTGTAGTGAAGCTTGAAAAAGTGTAGAAATGGAGAATGTTTGCTTTTAAAGTAAAAATTGTGCCCTACCACTGCAATCAAGACATTTCAAAAGGCGCAACTTTTACTTTGAAGGCGAACAGTCTCTGTTTCCAGTTTGAGTGACACTTTTCACAGTTTCACTTCAGCTTGGCAAGTTGTTTGAGAGTGTTTGCAAACAAGTTGGTGTCTTCCATGCAACCTGCTGGCGATCAAAGCAATCGCAAGTAGGTTTTTGGGGTAGCACTGTATACCTCTTTGTGATCACTTTTGAGGTTGCCACTGCCAGCAACCTCCAGCAACCATTGGCCAACCGGTTGGGGAGTACACATTTTTTCCTCACGACTGGTGGTTGCCAAATGGTCGCCAACCGGTCTCTAGGCCTATGTGACTGGGGCCTTAGACAAACTAGATAAACCATTAACCAGCTAATGCAAACAAGCTTGGTTAGCAAGCTGCATCTATAGAATGTATAGGAGCATCTCAGAGAGACAGATACCTGCTAACTAGTGCTACTGTAAACAACAGACTAATAATATCAAAATTTTACTCAACATTTGTGAGATAATTACATTAAAAATTTGTTTTGAAAGGTACCAACCTGACAAACACAGTCAAAAGTCCTGTTCAGTGACTTGAATTAGCCAATATGACAGTTCACTCCTCTTGCAATTGTTAGGAAGCGGTGAATTAGCTATGGAGAGTAAAACTGTTTGTGTAGCAGGCTGTAAACATGTTTAAGTCTGCTGTAAAACTGGACATTTTAATATGGGAGTCTATGGGGAATGACTCCCTTTTTGAAACCAGCCTCAAGTGGACATTAGAGGAACTGCAGCTTGTTGGCACTTCCACATTGGCTTCATTGTGCTCTTCTATTTCCCCTCACACCTAACTGGTCTCGACAGATGGCTGCCCCTCCCTGAGCCTGGTTCTGCCAGAGGTTTCTTCCTGTTAAAAGGGAGTTTTTCCTTCCCACTGTTGCCAAGTGCTTGCTCATAGGGGGGTCGTCTGGCTGTTGGGTTTTGTAGGGTCTTTACCCCACAATATAAAGCGCCTTGAGGCGACTGTTGTTGTGATTTGGCGCTATATAAATAAAACTGAATTGAATTGAACTGAATTCTTTTCAGCACTGAAGGTTTGCACATAAACGCTTGTTTAAACATTTGCTGGTTTCTAAAGTTGTTACTTTGTCAGAAAAGTAAGTCAGATTTTTGGATTCTCATATAGTAGAATGAGCATATTCTGCATTAGTCATCAGCTAATTTAGAAACTAACTGGAAAATTAAATCAATAATGAAAGCACTGTTAGCTTAAGCTGTGTTTTACTTACTTTCTGCTAACCTGTGTGTTTTTGTAGGTGTTGGGGAGCTAGTGCTCAGTGAACAGGTGCACAGCTTGGGCAGAAGTTCAGCCCTGGGGCCCCCGATCCAACAGGCACCCACTGGTACCAGACTGCAGAGCTGAAATACACGTCCAAGAGTCTATTTATCTCTCTTAGTGAGCAGAACATAACAACATTCTTGGTTAACTGATGGTGGGTTTAAGGTCACACAGAAAGACATGGTGGTAACAGTGCTAATGTACAGCTTATGCAACAGTTAGGCAATCTGACTGGTCGAGTACACGAGCATGTATGGAATGTTTGCAGACCCTTTAAAGCACAACACCTTCGAGATCAAGTTCATCACAAGCACGACAGAAATGCTGATGATTCAGGCTTAACTTCTCAATCTTTACTTCACTATTCTACTCCCTCTACTACATTTATTAACAACAAAGATAACACAGATTATACTGCAAATATAACAACGTTACAGTAAAGAAGATATCCTTATTACAGCCTGTGATAGGGATCCTTCTACTGTTTACATTATTTGCATACATGAACAGAAAAGTAAAAAATTCTCTTCATTAAGTGCAAAACTATATTTCCACCAACATAATACAATATTATATACCTTCATTGACGCAAAACATGTATTTGACGTGCTTTTATTATGTTTGTTATAAGCAATATTCAAAGGAAGTGAAGTACTGTACGGTGGACGTTTTTCAGACCTACTTTTTCTAGAAGAGAAATACACCCACACTGATGGTCAGTGGACAACATGTTCTAGGATTAACATGGATGGAAACAATAAAAGCAAAAGCATTAAGAGGCAGTAAATCTCAGAGTTTTACTCAGGCATTTCAAAAGAAGAGGAAACTTTTTTTTTTTTAACCCAGATAACTGTTTTGACTTTCTGTATGAAGGCTCTTGTGTCACCAGATATCACTGGCATGTTGTGCTGAGGTAAAAGCATTCATAAAGCAAAAGCAGATGCTGAATAAGACGTATTATTGTATAAGATTCTGTAATGGATGTTGAATATTTACGGTATAGTATTTTCCTTCTCTATTTGACTGGTCTGCTGTGTTTCTTTAACTTTGTTCTTCCTTTTACAGCTTTAAGGACTCTGACTTATGCTCCTCAGTACTTTCATACTATATATCATTTTAATATCACAGGGAAATAGTGACTGTATCTACATTCACTGCAAACCTTATACTAGCACTGGGTCTGACCTCCATATGTTCTCACACACCCTCAGTTTTTGATGAGCCCTAGAAACCTTTAACTTTAACACCATGTTGACATGATTTACTATATAATATCTGCTGATTTGTCACCTGCACATTTGTGCTACCAATCTCCTGTTGTACCCCATCTTAAAGATGTTCTACTGGTAACAGATCTGGTGATTGAGGAGGTAACTGAAGTCGAAACCACTTTCACTTTCACCTATGGTTTGTGCATAATCTGGTCTTTGACTGTCCGGTTTTGGTGAGTCTGTGCCCACAGCACCAGGTTCCTCTCCTGACAGGAGGGTGTATATGGTACTCATGGGGCGGCTGTGGCTCAATATATATCATATATATATATACAATGGGGCGGCTGTGGCTCAATGGGGCGGCTGTGGCTCAATGGGGCGGCTGTGGCTCAGGAGGTAGAGCGAGTCGTCTACTAATTGGAAGGTCAGTGGTTCGATTCCTGGCTCCCCTAGTCTGCATGCCGAAGTATCCTTGGGCAAGATACTGAACCCCACGTTGCCCCCGATGTGTGAATGTTAGTAAGCACTTAAGTGTAGATAAAAGTGCTGTATGTATGTGTGACTGGGTGAATGTGGCATGTAGTTAAAGTGCTTTGAGTACACAGAAACTGAGTAGAAAAGCGCTATATAAGTACCAGTCCATTTACCATATGGCAAATTTGTTATTTGCCATGTACTTTGTGACAAAACAACTCAACAAAATATTCAGATGCTTCTGTGAGTCTCTCATCCTATAGATGAATTCCACCACCTTGGACTACAAACAGTAGTGCTTGTTCTGCTCTGCAGAGCTACATGAGCCAGTTCTCCACCCACTGCTGGTTCTGATTAGAATGATTCTCCAGTAGATGAATGATATTAAGATGGCCAAAAGAGCAACCTGTCCAGCAAGTCAGTTGGTAGGAAAAATACAAGACAGGAAGGGCTGGAGCTAGCTGGTTAGCAATAACTGAACTTTTAAAATAAGAGTGACAGGTGTTGTCCACAAGTAAATCAATTGCAGACAGCATCATTCTGGATGGATTAAAAAAACACTAAAGCAAGTTACCAAATATTGGCCACTAAGATACCTATGCAGTGTATTAATGGCCTCTCTTTATCAGCAATGCATTTCCCCCTGCAGAAAAGTTGCTCATGGGATGCTGAGTCTACACCATACTGAGTAAACCAACAACCATCAAACAAAGTCACTGACAACATTCTTTCCTTATTCTAATATTTAAACATTAACTCTTGCTCTATATCTGGAGGTTGTACTGCTGATTTTGAAAATAGCACAAAAAAGTTGGTGTGCAGGCGTTCTTAAAAAGTGCAAGTGTAAAAAGGGCAGGTGTACGTGCTTAAGTCCCATTATGTTTAGGCACATCCTTTCCTTTAAAACACACTGGGGTTCACAGATATCCCTTATTACTGCTTGTTAAGTAGTGATAAATCTGAATGACTCAGTTTTTCTCTGAGGAGGAAATTCTTGCTGCATTCTTGATTCAGAGTCAAATGCACTAAAGCTTATTTGGATGGAATTTACAGCAGCAGTAATAGAAATATATCCAGCACTGCAAGTCAGGACCTGCAGTGGATACAAGCCTACTGCAGGTGGGTATTTACATATTTTTAAAAAACAAGTTAAGGTACATCACAGCCCATTCCTTCTGTTTTTGGCACTGAATTTCAGGTTTGTCACATTCCCAGCATCTTATAAATTTCTCTTTAGCTCAGTGCAGTCTGCTGTAAGAGGGATTCAGAATCAATACAGTAAAATTTACTTAGACATTCTCCATTGTGGATCTGAAATGACACAGTAGGGGATTAAAATCTAACACACTCAGTGATATTACTTTATTTTACAACTCATCGAAGTCTTGTTTACAGAAGTCGATCCTCCGGTCCATTTCACGGATCTGAGATATGACTTCAGAGTTGTACTGGAGGACGTCAGACTCTCAACAGGAAAGAAAACAAAATTCTTGAATCCAGGACAAGAGTGTGAGCGATGGCGAAGGTTTTCGCTGGAAGGATTTGAACAAAAGGAGACTCGCTCTGACTTGTTTAGCTGCACCTGGAAGATGCTTGACGTTCCCCTGAATCTCTTCGCATGTGCTTACAATCTATTTTTAATTTCATCATCCATACTGTAACTTTTGTATGTTACTCTCTTTCTGTACATACCACATCAATTGCATGTCTGTGCATCCTGGAAAGAGGATTTCTCCAGAGGTTTCTCTTCCATGTTTTCCCCTAAAAAGGGGGTTTTCTGAAGGACTGTTTTTTGAATCTGAACCAAGAACCTGTGAACTCAGTGTGATGCATAGAGCACAGATTGTAAAGCTCTTTAAGGCAAAATTTTGGTTTGCTACATTGTGCTGTATAAGTAAAATCTGACTTTAGCTATCATTAATAGTAATTAAGAAATTAGCAGAGTTTCTTTAAAATAAGATGAGTAATTTGCAATCAGCACTCAGTTTAGAACAGCAAGGGAGAAAAGGACTTACTTTTTTTATGAGGGGGAAAGTCTGATGATTAGAGTGAGCTCCAAGAGGAAACCAGATATTTGATTTAGGTATTTATTAGGAGCAGTTTGATTCATAACAGGGAATCCAGACATGTTTTCAGTCACCATTAAGGACTCCAATGAGACTCTGTCTGCTTTTTAGTTCTTTTTTTTTCTGTGAGAAGCAGACATTTTTCAACAGAAACTAATTAATGTGGAACTGGAGTAATGGGTGGTTAAAACTCTTGCATGTCATGATACAGTTGTGTGAAAAAGAAAGTTTCACAGGACTCTCTGCAGTCCTGTGAAAAACTAAGTACAATCTTACTGCTTCCATAGGAATTCAGAGGGTAAGTAGCAGCCAGGTGCTGCTAATCAAATGGACTTGATTAACTGATCATCAGCGAGTGTGAGCACCTCTATAAAAGCAGACGTTTTGGCTGTTTGCTCTTCTGGAGAATTCAGGTGTGTGTTAACACAATTCCACAATCTTCCTAGGAATGGGCGTCTCGGCAAATTCACCCCAAGGTCAGACTGTGCAATGCTCAGAGAAACTGCAATAAACCCAAAAGCTACAACTCAGACTCTACAGGCCTCAGTCAGCATGGTAAATGTTAAAGTTCATGACAGTACAATTAGAAAAAGACCAAACATGTATGGCTTATTTAAAAGGTAAAAGTCTCTTCTTTCTAATACGAACATGGCAGTACGGCTTAGGTTTGCAAAGTTGCATCTGAACAAACCACAAGACTTCTGGAACAATGTCCTTTGGACAGACAAGACTAAAGTGGAGCTGTTTATCCATAATGCAGCACCATGTTTAGAGAAAACCAAACACAGCATATCAGCACAAACACCTCATACCAACTGTCAGCACGGTGGTGGAGGGGTGATGATTTGGGCTTGTTGTGCAGCCAAAGGACCTGGGCACCTTGCAGCCAGGGAATCAACCATGAACTCCTCTGTATACCAAAGTATTCTAGAGTCAAATGTGAGGCCATCTGTCTGACAGCTAAAGCTTGGGGCGAGTGGGCAGCGACAGGCCCACCTCACTGACATCATAACCTGATGTGTCACACACTGCTCCCAAAGGACGCCTTGTGAATAACCGATAGACGCCAGTGGCTTTGACAAAATTGCACTATTTTACATTCAGTGAGTACGAACAAACTGGGAAAACTTTGCTCCAACGAAGAAAAACTATGGCTCAGTTGACAACCTAGATTTTATTGCCTTTTTTAGAAACCCTTTTCTTGTTTGTATGTTTTGCGATGTACTTCTTTGTGGCTACAGCTGCTGCCTGGGCTTACAGAGCTCTGCCTGAATTTAAATTTGACAAATATTCTGGGCCAAAAGGACACAATCATCTTGTCCTTGTACGTTGAAACCCTTTTTAGACTCCTTGTCCAAATTTGAAGATTCCTACTGGTAGAACACCACTAGTGAAATATTCCACTTTCAGTCCCAGTGGACATTTGCTATTGGTAGAACATCACTAGAAAAGAGCCAGATATGCGTTTACCCGAATAATGCCCCTTTGGAATTTAACCAGTTACATTCTTACCTGGAAAAAAATAATCAAAATCGACTGACAGCATGGCTGATTTTAACAGTTTTGAGTCCATCTCTTTGTAACATATCCAAATCGACTCCCCACCCTTGAAGAAGTCATTGTCTTTTTGCATGTGTTTCCTGTTTTTATATACTGCATTTATGGTTTTTGGAGTGTATTTCCCCTTATGTATTTTTGTCTTTTGGGGTCACGGTACATTTATATTTTGAATAATGTCTGATTGCCTGGAATTACATTGAGAAAAAGGTAGTGGAGCAGTGACTTCAGCTCTCTATCACTTTGGTTTCCTGAAGCTGCCTGGGTGAACCTTTCAGTGTGCCACAGTCCAGTGAGCTACAAAGACACTGCAGAGTCCCTTTATTCCACAGTTCATTAACCACCACACAGATAAAAAGAACACTCTGGTTTCACTTTAAGGTGAAACCACTTTGTGGTCAAGCAGGGGCCACACCTGAGACAAGTGCATGTCTCATTTCTTTCCACAAAGATGACTGAGCTGAGAGTCAAGACAAACAAACAGCATTGTGGGAACCAGGCTACACTCTACGAGGAATTCTGGGAAGAGGAAATTTTCTTTTTAGCCCCCCCTTCTCTCTTTCTATGATCACTGCTTGTCCCTCTATCTGCCCAAGGCCTTTAGGAAATATTGTCTCACTCTGGGGGTTTCTGGGAAGAGGAAATGAGCTGATGTCACTCACTTCCACAAAAGGACAGAGAGGACAAGGAAACGGAGCCCCTTGATTCTTAAACTACTCCCACAATCTCAAAGTTAGTCATATATTGTTAAGCTTCCTTCAACTGCTCTGTTAGAAAAAAGAGACTCACCTGCAGCCTGTTATTCACAGTAGGCTTTTAGACTGAAAGCTTGCTTGACATGACACTTAAGAAAGTCAAGACTACATGAACAACAAATTTCTAATAACTATAACAAACCAATAACTGTTAAGAACTACATTAAAGATGAGGGGTTTTTTTTAGCCACACTAATGGTACATTTATATTAGACAGTGTTGTTGGTTGGTTTCTGTCACCCCCACTGTAATATCTCAACCACATTTGGACAGACTGCCATTCATGGTGTCTAGGGCAATTAAGTCAGTAGAAACTAGAGAAGATACCCAACTTTTGGCTTCAACTGGATCGAGGATGTCAACAGCCCAAGTGCATCATCTGTTGGGAGAAGTCTTAGGCTAACATGATGCCAGGCAATCTCAAGAGGCCCTTGAGCGAAAACAGAGGCAGCAGGACCATTTACTGGACGGCACAAAAGTCTGAGGAGGTGATGGAGGTGAGGTGTCAGTGGAGCTAATCAATCCACTGGCCTAATTTGTAGGTACAACCTGAGCCACAGCCACCAAACCTATCAAAGCTGAGGCAATTGCCAAGTCTTTGTCTAGTTCCATTATTTCAGCATGAATTTTATCTCAGAACATTTGCTTGTAGTAACAAACCTGAAAATCATGGTCCTGTAGTTCCCTGGTTTTGGCTTTTACTTGGCGCTGTGCCATCTGAGGGCGTGCATGATTGGGTGACCTCTGTTCTGTTTTGCTGTGTTATTACCGCTTTCAAATGATGTTTCTCAGCAATTCCCTTCTCGCTTTCTGTACACAAGGGACAAGCTGATTGTTCTTAAGTTGGCCGTCATGGTAACCAGAACACGGCATCCCTGCAGAAATCAGCAGATGATACAAAAAAGATGCAGAGAAAGAAGGCGGCAAGAGCTGGATAGAGACAACAGTGTGTTTCTTAGACACACATTCAGGAAAACACTCTGGATCCCATTGATGGCTTTCAGATGGTTCAAAGAGACCTGAATAAAGAGCCTCAACATCACTTTTTTACTCTTACCCCTTTGGTATTCATGTTTTCAGCTGCAACCGAAAGCTTGAGTGATTATGCCTCTAAAGAGACTTTCAGATGAACCGCTCAGAAGCAAACATCAGAGAGACGCATTAAATGACCAACCAGTGAACAGAGTGGAGAATGTAGGAGCTAAAGTTTTCTTTTCAGTTTCATTCTGCTGCACCAATTGGAGAAAATTCACTTACTGTTGGTTTAGTTGTAGTTCATAACACATACCTCAGTATCCCTACAATGAATGTGACACACCTTTCTCCATGTTTTCTGTCTGTCTCCACACAGACCTGCAGGCCTGAGCCCAATGAGTTCATCCAGCAGGTGCAGTGTGAACAGGTCTTTTCTTTAAAAGCTTCTTTTCGTTCTTTCTTCAGGAGTGATGCTGTGCCTGGAAGAAGCCCAGAAGGAAACAGCTGTCTTCTGCTGGCGTGAGTGAACAATATAATTAGGCTGCACGGAGTGAGGCGGTGGGACCTCTGTGCGTGTGTGTATTCAATGTGTGTGTGTATTTTTTTTTTCCACATTTTTGGTGTTTGTGTCTGAAATCTCTGTGTGATTTCTGCTGAGTGAAGGTGCGTGGGTAGACATGCTTCTGTGTGTGCATATAATCACTCATGTCCACTGCTGATGTTTGGGTATTGTCTGGTTAGATGGATGACTGCTTTCATGTCTTGGCCCCTGCTTTGGGGGTTTGGAGAAGGGTGGAGCTGAGAAAAAAAGAGCTGACCAGCAGGAACCCCAGGTTTGTTATGGCCTCAACAAACTGCAGGCAGGAGTTTTTGTGTGTGTGTTTTCACTGAAGAAAAAAAACCTCAAGGCAACCTGCTGCTGCCCATTTAAAAAAAAAAACTAAACATCTGTCACATCCAACCTTGAGTCTGATCTCCAGCAGCGTACTTGTCTACAAAGATTTAAAGACTGTGGATCATTTGAAAGGTGTTTGGATTTATTGCTGCATGATATGATTGTGAATGGGACTGGAATGAGCTTTGGAAAACTAAATGCATATATTACTTTTTGCCAGTTAAGGGGACTGGATTAGTATGTAGTATTTACTGTGTTTAAATATTTAATGTTGCAGTGTTTTAGATTTCTGCCTGCTGCAGCTTTAAAATGCTAAAATATTTCGGTTACATTGGCTGTTTCAGCTATATTTCAGACTTTTTCCATTCTTCAACTTATTTTGCCCACTCCCTTTGCTTAAATGAGAACAGGAAAGACTTTCACTTTAAAATGCTAACAGCTGATCTTGATGGTGAAAACAGCTTGAACAAAGAGTGATCATCATCATCTTTATTAAGCATACTGCAGGGCTGTTGTATTGGACTATATGAATCCTAGTTTGTGATCCTAATAAACAGAGTTTCAATCAGAATCAGTCCATAAAATTACTTCTGAAATCCTCACATTCAGGTTAACATCAGGGGAATACTCCTTTAAAAGACATAATAGACCCTAACCTGACTTACTGGGACAGTCACTCCTGACATATTGCAATAACACACGAGTCCATATGTGTGAACAGTCAATAAGTCTTCACTGCAGGTTGAAGTTCACAATGGCCTGAAATTCCAATCAGCCTGAGGGGAGCTTTAAAGGCCAGTATGCAGAGAAAGGTGTAAAAGAAATAAATTTAACAGCAGGTCCAGTGTCTAAGCAGTAAGATAAGAGTGTGTTCCTTATATTCTAGAGGATTTAGTTTTCAGACGTGCAACAATTTCTGCCTGAATAACAATACCAGAATGTGAAGAGCTCCTGTGGTAAGAACAGACTTATAAAAAAACAGAAGCTTGTGCAGCTACTGTGGCTAAAAAAGTGCATTAACATGACAGTCATATGATTTCCACAATAAATACTCACAAGACAAAGAGTCTGTCCACAGGATAAGAGACTCACTGTAAAAACAGCTGATTTATTGCTCAGTTATTTCCACAAATTACTTGACAAATAAAATAACTGCAGAGGAGAAACTTCCATCCATTTCTTAACTGCTTATTCAACTTAGAGCTGCAGGGGGAGGGCTGGAAACTATCCAAGCTAAGTGGTAGGCTACACCCCGGATAGGCTGCCACTCTCACACTCATAGGAATGGTAGAAAAATCCTCAACTTTCAAAGAATGGGAATTTTATTTTGAGAAACTGGACGTTCAGCATCACTTCAAAACGCAATCAAATAAAAAAGAACAGGCAGGAACGTGCAGCTACTGTGGCAAAAAAAATAAAGGAGCATTAACATGACAATTGAATTGTTTCCACAAAAATTACTCACAAAATGAAGAAACTCTGAAGATGTGTACAAGCACATCTTCATCTGTTCAGCTCTTTGCAAAGACCCTAATCTGCATCCAGAGGGTTCAGTACAGGGGTCACTGACAAGATTCAAACACATGCAAATGGATCGAGCCTTCGGTCGATCAAATAAACGAGAAGATAGAAATGTTTGAATGTTCTTGGTATCTCATACAGATTTAATCTGTCTTGGTGTGTAAGGTGTGTTGTCCTCACACTTGCACAGCAACCTTAAAGATTGACACACAGTGAGTAAGACATGAAGTAATCCTCCCTCATTAGGAGTCTTAGCAAGCAGTGAAAGGAGCGTCTATTCACTGGATGTGGTGGGAACACTGGGAGCAGCCGAGCAAAAAAACAACCAACCAGTGGGGAGGCAACCCCACACAAGCAGACCCTGTCGACATCTCCTCACATGGAGACAAAGCCATGAATACATGTGAAGCTTAAACTTCTAAAACTTGTTTCCCCCTCCTCAATTTTCTCACCTCTTCCTCATCTTCATCCCCCCTCCTCTCTCACCCTCACCCTATTTTTGTAAAGAGAGGACATGTCTTAAAGAAAAGCGGCCTTCATTCCTCCTGACGGCTGTCACTCGGGCCGCGAGCAGCACAAACCCCCCTCAGCGAGCTAACAGCACAGCCGCACACAGAGCTGAGATAACAACATGCAGAACAACAGCAGTTCTGGCAAATGACCAGTAAAGCTAAAGTAGAGCAGCGGCAGGATACTGTTTCACTTCTGTTTCTTTTTGGAGGACTTGCAGACATTTTCATGGCAGAAACCAACTTTGAAGTGCATACTTTTGCAAGCTGCAGTCAATAACTTCTGCATTGAGTTTATTGTCTTTTCATGCCTCAGGTGGTAGATGAATGGATCTGATTTCAGACATGTTTTATATTCCTGCTGCAGTCCCGCTCTTGCAGTTACAGTGACTTAGATATCGACTACTAGGTCTGAAGAACAATGACATTTCATATACAGTACGTGCTGCTGTGTGGATGGGCAGCTGAGTGCAGTGAGTGGGTATGCATTAATGTGTAATGGAAAGGCACAGCTAGACCATTTTTCTTTTTTTTTTTAGCTCCATGGTAAAACCAGACATCTGACTGCAGGTCTGATAGGTGACACCAAGCTGAAGTTCAAATTGAGTGTTTTTTCCATATTCAAGCTTCAATATCTGTGAAACCATTCACCTGATTTGGACTGTTTTAAAGAATATTTTATGCTTTGTATATGAGAAGCTGTAAATCAGACAATCGTCCTCCCTCCGTCCTCTTAGTTTTAAAGTCTGGAGCCTTTATGGTCTCATGTTTTTCCTTTCAGCTGGCACTCTGGCCAGGTGACTGTTAACAAACTCCAACTCTACCATCTTGGACTGCAATAGTCTCTTTTGTTTTGGAGATCTACTGCAAGCTGGAGGGTCACTCTATCCACAAACTGCAGCAGGTGAAGAGCTGGTTCCAAATAGTGGATTTGGAGTTAATCTGCACAGTCTCAGTGGAGAGCAGCTGATTTATTGCTCTGTTTTTGCCACAAAGGACTTGGCAAATAAAATCTTTGTAGAGAAGAAACTTATAGATGGAATCATTTCATAATTCATTTAAGAAAGCTTGTGCAACCTTCCTTTGCCACAAATAGAATCTAAATCTGTGGGGAACACTGGAAAGCTGTGAAGCTTCGACCACTGACGTTTATATTAAGTAATAAAAATCCAAATCTGTATTTAAATGTGTCATTTTTTAAAATTATTGATGTTATTATTAGATATTTTTTACCACAAAAAGGACAAACAGGCCATTAAAAAAATCCAACACTATTCATTACACATCAACATTAATCATTCTTCATTACTCTTTGACAAGAACATTTCATCTTTAATGATAGCAGCACGTACAGTGGGACAGTGGCACATGACCATGTGCCTAACAAGTTACAACTTCGTCAGCAGGATACTGAAGAAGTGAAATGTTTAGATCTAGTCTCCATAATGTGTTTCTTGTTTCAGTTGGCTCTTTGCTCACTCTAAGGGTGTATGGCCCTCTGGGAAAAAAAAACAAAATGCTGCCCAAAATCATTGGTTACCAACCACGGCAAACAGTCAAGTTATTGTAGCAGCATGAGTCGTCTGTCACCAACAAGATCACCCTACCAGTCAAAGCTTTGAATATTTGCACATCTTTCTCTCAAAAAGCTTCAAAGCCCCAAGAACAGTAAATGGGTCAGGCCTAAATCTTACAGTCTTACCAAATGAGCTGAAGTTCATAACAGCCTGAAATTCCAATCAGTCTGAGGGGAGCTTTAAAGGCTGGTATGCAGCTAAAGGTGTAAAAAGGAAATAAATTTAAAGGCTGCTCTGATGTCCACACAGTGAGACATGGGTGTGTTCTATATGGTTTATAGGTTTGCTTCAAACTGAGGCATTCACCTTGTGAGAAGCAAAGAATGGCTTATTTTATTTTGATGAAGAAACTGGTCATCCAGCATCACTTCAAAGCACACTGAGTTAGATTTCTGGATCGGTTCCAGCAGGGAAGAGGTCTAAATGAATGCAGTCACACAGTTTTTCGAAAATGACAAAGGTTAGACTTAAAAAGGTGCAACCTAATTCCAGACAATTAATTTCACTGCAAAGCAGGACTATTGTGTATTTTCTGGGTAACAACATGCAAAAACCCAAGTACCCAATTCCTGCAGCATATCAAGGATTGTAGTGGCAGCAGGTTAAGAAAGATATTCAAGACGCTCCGCTCTCCAGCAACGATTTCCAGATCCAGAGGCATTCACAGGCCAGATATAAGTAATCCCCCCAGGATACTCTGGTTCTACTTTGAGGTCTCCTAAATGTGCCCAGAAATCCTTTGGTGGAAAGTTTGGAAACTGCCCAGGATGCCGCCTGATCAGACCACCTCTGGTGGCTCCTTTCAACACGTAGGAGGTTCGACTCAGAGTTCCTTCTGGATGTCTGAGCATCTGACTCTGTCTTTAAGAGTGAGCACAGATTCCCAGATGAAGGAAACTCATTTTGGCTACCTGTCGTTGTGATCTCAATCACAACTTTTTGCTTGTGGCAATAATGTTGCTGGAAAATGGTCTGAAGCCAAGATCTGAGAGAAGCTCTCCCTTCAAACCGAGCAGACTGACGGGCCAAAACAATCTCATGCATTATCCCTAACTTCCTGATAAAACCAAAGAGAGAGCATGCATGCATGTTGGCTCTCTTTGCAACATTTATATAAAACCAGAAGAAACATTACAAGAAATTGACACAAAGCCATCACAACAATCTTACCTATTCCAGTGTTTCCCTACACACAGACTTGACTTGGCATATTACCAGGTTACATTACCAGTTACCCGAGTATATTTAAAGACTCATTTTATATTTTTGGGTTGTTTTTTTTTTTTTTTTTTATTAAATCATTTTGGTGTAAGAAAATTATACC
>VUQI01018595.1:2980-15387 GCA_015106735.1 Paratilapia polleni | reverse complement strand
TTTTTTTGCTAAAAGCTGAAGCACACATCCACAACTCCTCACTGGCACCTTTGGGTTAATCTCCAAAAAGAGGCGCTTTAGACTCACGCACGTACACACATGTGCGCAGAGTTTAGTGCAGATTAGCCTATTAGAGATGGGAATCAGCAGTATTCTGAAGCTGATTCAGGACTTTTTCCAGACCGAAGAAGGAAATAGGCTAATCTCTGCCTGGACACCTACATTATGTCTGTCAGCTGAGGATTTACACCTACAGGGCTGTCTGGGCAGGGGCATATGCTCTGTATGGACAGGAGGATGTGCACTGAACAACTGTGTTTGCGTGTGTTTGTGTGCTTGAGGGTGTGACTGCTGGCATCTTGCTGGAAGCATGACTGCTTCTTTACCAGCATCTGGGCTGATGATTAAGTGACACATGTGCTCATTAGTTCTATTGTGTGTCCAGTAAAATGAACCACAAGAGGAGAACAGGAAGGCTCACATAGTGGGGGTATTTTATTGAGTGTGAATGATTAAGCCTGTGTGTGTCCAATTCTTTGCTCTCTCTTCCCTCTTTCATTTCCTTTCTTCTCCTTCCTAATACCCTCAGCCTCCCCTTTTTTTTCTCTTATTTCCTTTTTCCCCATCTTTACTCCTTTCTTTCATTCTTTTTCTTCCTTACATGCCTCCTTCTTGCTTTTAAGTATTTTAGTATCTAGTATCTTTAGTAACTTCTTTTTAGTATTCTCTCATTTCCTTTTCATCCTTTATTTTCCCTCATTCTCTGGCCTCTTCTTTTCTTTCCCTTTATTCTGTTTCTTTCCCAGCACCCCAGCTCTTTGCTCACAGGAAGTTCTTGTTCTCCTCTTTTCTTTCATTTCATTTCCTCCACTTTTCTTTCCTTTTCTGTACCCCTGCCAAGGTCTTTACCCTAAAATATAAAGCGCCTTGAGGCGACTGTTGTTGTGATTTGGCGCTATATAAATAAAATTGAATTGAATTGAATTGAATTGACCCCACCTCTTTTCCTTCTCATTTTTATTTGCTTTTCTTTTCTTCGCACTCCTCCACTTCTGCTCTCCTTTATTTTCTCTTGTCCTTTCCTTTGCAGTGCTTTTCTTTCTTTATCCTCTCCTCTTCTTTCCTTTCTTGAGCTTTCATTTGTCTCCCTACCATTTCCTCTCACTTCAAACTTCCTCCTTGTTCCTTTCCTTTCCCTTTCTTTCCTTTCCTTTCTCTACTTCCTTATCCCATCAGTTTCTTTGTTATTCTTTTGTTATGTTTCTCCTCTTCCAATTTTCTTTTGTTTCTTAAAACCTTCTTAAAAATCCTAAATGTTTCATACACATTATGACCTATGAAGGCCTCGTTACTTTGCATTCACAATGACGTAAAACTCCAGACACTCCTCATGGTTTCACTCTAGAGCTATCATTACAAACTTGTTACTTTTAATGCCCCAAATAAAAAAAGGGAAATTATATGAGTGGATGGTAATCTCTGAAATGACTGTTAGTGGAGCCCATTTTCATCATGAAATGACAGTTTGACTGATATGCTTACCTCCAACAGCTGATGACAGAGACCAGAGCTTTGTTCAAAAAATGCTCTCTGTCTTGATTAGCATAGGAGCAGTTGCTGCACAGACGTGTGACCTTGATGTAAACTTTGAGTAATGTCTGGTATGCTTTGCACCTCAGTTATCAGTGGACCCTGATAGGGTTCAAATTCAAAAGTTTGAACATAATATACACTTATCTGGCTGTAGCATCCAACAGTGTGACCATACCAACCAGTTAACATCCAGACTATATACAGACAAACTAAAGCATGGTCAGGGTTCCTTTTAACTACTCTGTTTCCTTCCTATTCTCTACAACCCCATTAAGTCCTCTCACCCCACCTCTTTTCTATTGCTTTTCCTTCTCTTGTCTTCACCTCTCCTTTCTCTCCTTCTCTTGCCTTTACTGTCTTTCCCTTTGCTACCCTTTTTACAGTTTCCAGATTGTCTCTTCTTTTTTCCATTCTTGACCTTTCATTTCTCTTCCTACGTTCTCCTCTCTTCACATTTCCTCTCCTCTACTTCCTGTTACAGCCCATGGAGGCATGTCTGAGTCCCGGCCACCTTCATTAACCTTATCATTACGCCGACCTCCAGCTGGACCGCACTGCCCTCGCTCTGCTGTGTAGCTCTGAGGAGCTGTGTCAATACATACACACTCGGCCATTAGGCTGGAAAAGCGAGAGCTTGGAGTCAGGCAGGCAGAGCCAGTGGATGCACAGCAAATTTATATAACAGCTGACCCAGCAAGGGCGGAGTGTGTGAGAGAGATAGGGAGGAATGAATGATACGTCCAGGTTGATCTGAAATTTCAATGTACTTCATCCCTTTTGATGTGCTTTGAGTGTGTGCATTATGAAAGCCTGCCATGATTAGCCTGTCTATGTCTCTGTGATACGAATAAGACCCCAAGGGAGCAAAGATGTCTAGACTTATTCAGAGAGGCACTCTTATTATCTGCTGTACAGCAACTATGATGAGGCCCATTTTCACTTTGCTGCTGCAATGGCCTTATGCAATCATCCAATAGCAGGAGTCAAATTCCAGTCAAGTTATCACGCAAGAGAGTGGATGAGGGCACAGGGAATAGAGAGTGCTAGATTATGTTTCTGTTATAAACAGAACTATACAGTTTATATTTGTCATGTGAATGCAGTACATGTAAATACTGAAGCTTCAATTCTGATAATAGCATGACATTTAAGCTGAGAAAAAGGACCTATGCAGCGATGATTGACAGTGTACAAACACTTCTACACGGCTTGTTGTATTACACTGCCTTTTTTTACAGCATCAGGAAAGATTGGTTTATGTACAAAGCAGCAATACAGCAGGTGTTGTTCTCTAATTTCCAACTGAACAACTGTATTTGCTTTCACTGTGTGTCATAATGGCAAACAGTGGAAGAAGTAATCATGAAAAATGACTTCCACTTGTTTATTTTTTTCTGTAAAGAGACCTTGACCGATGGAGCAAAGACAAGCTTTTCAGCAACATGAAAAATATAGTTATAAGCCAGTTTCACACATGCACTGCAGCCCTGAATTTTTCTAGACATCACCCAGCAAAGGTGCATTTGACAACACAAATATCTAATGCAGTCGACTGGGTCACTCACCTGCCAGCTTCCCTTGTAAAAATTCTGTCTGACCCCAGATTGTGTCAGAGTGCAAATAGTGCATTTAATGGTTTGGTACATTCATGGCTAGAGAGTGGTCGTCATGGGTACTGCCTCCTGCACAATCCAGTCAGCCCCCTCAAGTAAAACCTCACAGAGAACTTTCAGTATTGCAAACAAGTTTGACGCGGACTATTTCCTCCTGCAATAGTGCTACAAGGAATGAGGACAGCTGTGGAAAATATCCACATAAATATTTTGTGTAAAAAGAGCAATAAACTTTACATTGGTACCATTTTATTTGACTTGTGTATTCGACAGTGAAAGATGAAGTTTATGTCATACTGTATGTAAGGCCTCAGTCACACAGGCCTAGAGACTGGCTGGCGACACACTGGCAACGTCCGGCCACTAGGGAAAAATCTGTTTTCGAAAATTCCCAAATTGGCAAATTATTGTTAGGGGGTGCTGGCTGTTGTTAGGTGAAATTGGTTGCAAAAAGGGCACTGCACCAAAAACCTCCTTGTGATTGCTTTGGTTGCTAGCAGATTGCAGCAGTTTGCATGGAAGAGGCTGACTTGTCTACAAACATTCGCCCAAGTGCTAGTGAAACTTGAAAAAGTGCAGCGCAAACCAGAAATGGAGAATGTTCGCCTTGAGAGTAAAACTTGCGCCTCACATCTGATGCCAGCACGTTTCAAAAGGTACAACTTTTACTTTGAAGGTGAACGATCTCTGTTTCTGGTTTCTGTTTCTGGGGTCACTGACCAGTCTTTAGGCCTGCATGAATGGGGCTTTAGCAATCAATTTCACAGCGACTGCCAGCAACTTCCAGTTACCACTTGCAACCAGTTGGGGAATACTAATTTTTCCCTAGTGACCATAGTTGCCAAGCGGTTGCCCACCAGTCTCTCGGCCTGTGTGACTGAGGCCTTAAGCACCACAGAAAAAGTCAAAAGGAACATTTTTTTTCTGTTCTAGCCATTACAGCAGATTAAACCGTCCCAACATTAACAAATACACCTGGTCAAGAAATGCCACTCTGACAAACTCTGATTATCATGAAATAATTTTTAGTATTGGACGAATTGTAATAGGCATGACAAGAGTTATTACATCTGTTGGGGGTATGAATATATGTGCCATGTTGGCCATCCAGAAATTGTTCAGGAATTTCATTCAAAGTTACAAATTTTAACCTCATGGTTTTGCTAGAGAAAAAGTCCAGGGATCCCCAGAGTAATATAGGCTATATCATCTAGGAATGATTGATATCTGTAGCAAATTTAACAGCAAGCCAATTCAACACTTTCAACACAAGTTAAAAAAAAAAAATGGTGATCATAGTATTAATTATCTGTGTTGAGTGTATCTTGGTGTTTTAACTTCAGTGGAAAGACTGAATTGCTGGACTTAGAAATAAAATACTGAACAACTAATATGAGTCATCCTCTAATCAAATAGTGAATACACCATATGGCCAACATGCAAGGATTTTTTTTTTCAGCTTCTTAGACGCTAGCACTGGAATTTTTGCCATCAGCAAAAATTATATGTTAGATAACGAAACAACAACTCTAATACCAGTCTTCATAATTTTTGTTAGGGTAGCAGTGGTAATAAGTGACTGTCTGTTATGCATCAATGGAAATGCATTTGTTTTTGTTCATACTTGCGAGTAAGCAGCTATTTAGAGAAGTATGGCTTTCATCATAATGGAAGTTGAGAGATCTCACTGTGCTTCACACACTGTCATGGTGATGAGGGGAGGCTGAGTCAATCACTTCCTCATTTCCAGCAAGGTGGGAACTTATCATCATTAAGCTAAAACGTTCAATGACCAAGAAGCACGTTTGTATTAGTGAGTAACCTCTCTAGTTTCAGGTCTCTTATCCTCCTTTCTGATATTACCTTGTCTCTGTTTTTCTTGCAAAATGTATTTTATACACCAGATGTATGTATGAAAATGTATTACTGTTACATTTTTTTGTATATTTCTCTTCCTTCTACCAGGCCACACAAAGATCTTTTAAGTCAGGTATTCGTGATTGAACTGATGGACAAATATCACTGTAACATGTATGCAATGTCAATGAACATGTAAATGAATCTATAATGTATTCAGATTGGCTCTTTGTCTTTGTATTTTGAGCTCCTATAGGTGATTCTTGCCCCGGGCATAACAATCATTCAGCGTGTTAATGGGTCACACACTGAGCTCGTTAGCTATGCACAGCCCTCATTAACATACAAATTCAATTAACTTTCAGTGCAAAGAAAAAAAAAAGAAGAAGAAGAAGGAGGAAAGAAAACAAATCTTTTGTGTGATGTCTACTCTTTCTGCATTTTATCTTCCTCTTAGTCACAGTGAGTGAAGAAGAATGCCAGCGTTGCGGTGACTTTCTCTGTTTCAGGCTTGTTGATGAATGCTTTATGGTCTTTTGCAAGGTGATACAGTTCAGAGCACAGCCAGACATCCTTGCGCAGGGGGAATGAGAATGTTTTGCCCTCACCCTTCACGAAAGACTGTTAGGTATTCGTCCTGTGCCATTAGCTGTCTGTGATGGTTGGATAGCAGCTGTTTTAGAGGGCCATAGACAGCACAGGTTCTTAACTGTGGCAGAATTAAGCAGCCCTTGTTGATTGAAAGCCAATTTTCAAAGTGGTGTATAGTCAGAATGTTCAATAGCTGTGGCCTAGCATGCAGGCCCTTCATCTTCCATCATGTATTCTATTGGCAATGCTCTTATCAAGGGAATTGGTAATTAGTGGCATGCATTGTGTCAGAGGACAGAGCGGTGAATACCAACGCCATTAAAGGGCTGATGAGATAAGAGGAGTGTGTGCTTGCGCGTTTGTGCCAGTGACTGTGTGTGTGTTCCGACTCCCGTGCTCGCATGCTCCAGGGACAATGGTTAGGTGCTTTGGTCATGGCAATGCATGACTTCAATTTACATGTTTGCACATTTGACAATTAACCAAATTGATTCCCTGTGTGTGTGTGTTGAGCGGCAGCATCAAATGCCTGCTTTCCTAAGGATTTTCAATTCAGCGTCCGTCCCCATATCAAACATGTCCAATAATGGCCGTGTCTCATTTGCATACCATTAATTAGACATTCATATTAAATGGCTAATTAGCATATATAGCGTTCTGTGTTTTGTCAGGGTGAAAGCTATAGTAGCAATAACTTTTGCTTTCATATCACTTGTTTTTGCTGTCTATGCAAATGTGAGTAGTTTGTGATTGTTTTAATCAGTTAGTGTGTGCATGTTTGTGAGCAAAAAAGAGACTCAGGGAGAGATGTTCAACATACCTTTTACAGCAGCAGCTAAGGAGAAGAGGAGAAGAGCTGTCTTGCAGCCAAGGATAGAGAGAGAGAGAGAGAGAGAGTGAGAAACACACTAATGATTATGGGTTTTTTTCCACTACAAAAAGAAAAAGAGACTAATGATGCTTTTTTTGTTTGTAGTTGACATTTGCTTTGAAAACTGATAATGAAGCTCTACTGAGAGGTGCAACCACAGCCAAACTTATCCAAGTAGTTCTACTATCAATGCCATTAGTGTCACCCAGGAATGTGATGCAGGATAAACCCACCTGAACTCACATGAACCACTTCTTAGCATACAAAAGTTTAGAAATGTACATGAGGTTTAAGTCAGCAATAGGAAAGCAGACACTTTGAGTCTGACATTCTTTAAGTTAGTAATGTTGTTTATGTTCAATTCTTTGTGTGCCTGTGTTTGTCTGTGCTCATTGTCTAAATTCCTAGTCACACTAGAATGTGGCATGGCAATATTAACCCTCTCAGCTTTGTGAAATATTTGGTTCTATGAGGTTTGTGACCTTGGTGAGCACAGAAAGTAGGCTGTATAAAAGATGAATGTGGACACTGTGTCATAACCCATTGGTGACGTCACCCATTCTGTTTGGAAACCATAGACAGGATAAAAGATGGACGTAGCTTCTGGATTTAAAAAGCAAATCCAACACTGAACTTCCTTAAATCTGCCTTCTTATAAATGGCGATTCCTGTGGTTGCAAAAAGACTTCCAGTCCTACAGAAGTCTGTTCAAAAACAGGCCTCAGTCCTGACCTCAGTTAACAATTTCCTGATGAGTTTATGGGTTCAGTCACTCATTTCAGGTCGTATTGAATAAAACAGTGAGTTCATTTTCTAAATTTTATTCATTTTAAGTATCAGAAAGGAGAATTACCCAGGGTATGCTCACTGGCTAACGACTTGTGACTGGCAAGTGCGGTTTCACAGTTGGAGCCTCCCCTTGCTCGTTTCATCTGGCTTCAAAACATCAAAATGGCAATGGCAAAATCGCTCAGCTTGATGCTTTAGAGGGGACATCGCCAGTGGGTGACATAATTTTTATAATATGTTAGAAACTACTGATTTCAGCATTTTGACCTGCGCCATCTTGACTTTTTGGAGCCAAGAGTGACCCTATGTGGATAAGAAAATTAAGTGCTAAGTTACAGCTAATGCTCATAGGCTTGGCTAGCAACAGGCTTTTTGGACTGGCCATTAGTCCAAATAATCACAAAGCTAGCCATATTATTTATCAGATAATAAGACTGCATCACCAAAAACACATTAAAGTGTCCAGTTCAGTGACTGATGTGGCTAACATAAAGCCTAGACACAGCTAGTCGCTACAGCTCAATATCATTTAATTCAATAAAGACGTGTTTTGAAGGGGTAAGAAAACTACTTGGTAACTGAGACGTGCATTTTCAGATGTGTTAATATGGATGGAGATAAGACATTTTGTTAAAACACTTCTCTGGACAGAGGTTGTTTGTGTATTTAAAAAGCTGTTTTAAAATCAAAACATATTGGCTTGTACTTAGCCTAAGTGAACATGTATTTATGCACGCTAGTGACTCGGTGCTCTGACATGCAGATTGCCAAAGTAATGTCACATGGATACAGCAAGCTCTGTTATGAACTCTTCCTTTTTCTCATTAGCTGCATGCAGAGTACAACACATTCAGGTAGCAGCTTCTCTGTAGCAAATTATATCAGCTCTTTCTAGTTAATGTGAGTTGATGCCAGGCTACAATAAACTCATCTGTTGTCTGCTTAAAGTACTCTGTGCAAGCTGCTTCCCACAGTCAGACAAACATTTGTGAGCAAAGAACCTTCACTCTGTAACACTGCTGTACAACTTGTTCCAACTACTCCAACAGACATTGCTCTAGGATGTTGCATCACATCAGGTTCAGTAGCTTTTTTTAAAATTTTCATTCATGTCATTAGAAATTTAAGCAAATTAACGTAATAGTTTTGAGGACCTTTGGTATTTGCATCAAGTAGTATGTATTAGATTTAATAAGCTACAATTTTTTTTTTTCTGTTTGAATTTATGGAGTTAAGAGCCACAGGTCTGAAGGATAATCCTGGCCCTAATGATTTTGGTCAGTGATTATTAGAGGTCCAAGCGGCAGAGCTGCTGGAATCCTATTGTGTTATTTTGCTCATTATATTATATTATATTGTACTGTGCTAGAAGCATAAATGTAACAAAAACCTTGAGACCTGAAAACCCAAAACATCATGACATGGTTCCAACCCCACAACCATATGTCATGATCCCTAGGTCTTGGACCCAGGGTTCTGAGTTTTGTAGAATTTATGGGTTTTTGGGTTTTGTATGATTCATGCTTAGTTTGGTTCTTGTTACTTTTGAGTCCTAGTTATTGTTATTTGGTTCTTTGTGTTTTATTTATTACTCCTCCCCATGTCCTCTCTATATGTTATTCTGACATTTGAGTGTCATATTTTAGGATATCGTTTGGATTGGGTCTTTGTATGTCTATGTTCTTAATTAGTTCTTGGTTTATTAGTTGTAGAGCTGTTACCTTTTGCTTCTTTAGTGATTAGTTTATTTCTTTCTGTTTTTCTGGCATTAGTTTAGTACTTAAGTTGTCAGCGCTTTCCCTCTGTTAAGTTCTTGTTTCTGTATTTCTATTATTATGTTTCCTGTTTTACTTTGGTGGTGAGTTATCTCTTGTGTCTGCTGTTTAGTTTTACTTCCTCCCATCTCATTGTCTTGATTGTCATCACCTGTTTCTTGCTACCGAGCTGTTTCCACTTCCCTCATTAGCCCTCAGTGGTCCTTGTATAAATAGCCATATCTTTCATTTGTTATTTGTTGTATTGTACTGTTTGCCTGCCTGGGATTTTTGGTAATTTTTATTTTAGACTTTGTTTTTGTTTTGGATTTATATTTTGGACTTTTATCAGCTAAATAAATGACTCGCTTTTGTTTTTGAACTCTGACTTACTGCGTCTTGCATTTGGGTCTTAACCTGCTACAATCCACAATATGACACCATAGACAGTATAAAAGATCGACCTAGCTACCGTGACGTTTCCCATCGGTTTGTGAAGTCCTGGTATGAAACCTTGCAATCCATCGCCATCTTGATGTTTTGAAAGTTGATGTGATATATAGGGGTGGATCTGATTGTGAAATTGAAATTGTACATTCATTGGCTAACGAGCCAATGACCATATCGTGGATAATCTTCCTTTCTGACAGCTAGAATGAATAAAATTTACAGAATGGATTTAATGCTCTATTCAGTTTGACCCAAAATTAGTGACTGAGACCATAAACTTATCAGGAAAGTCTTCTAAAGGACAGAAAGTCTTTTTCACAACCAGCGGTATCGTCACCTGGTGGCCATTAAAAAGAATGCATGTTTAAGGTATTTCTGCAATGGCTTCACTTTTCAGGCCTGAAAGCTACATCCATGTTTTATACTGTCTATGCCCACAACTTGAAGTAGTGCACCGATAGGTGGCGCTTTAATCACCAGTTTTATATTTTTGCAATTATCTTGAAAATGCGTCCACACGTCCACATGCGTCCACACGCGTCCACACAAAAACACAAAAAACAATTTCAAGTGGTGCCCAGAGCATGCCAAAGCAACAGGTGGTGATATAACCTTAGCCTTGAAGAAATGTTGGGCAGTCAAAACCTGCAAACAATAACACAGCGCACCGTGTGACAGCAAAAAAGGAGATACAGGTGAACAGCTTTGACTTTGCAAGACCATAGACAGTAAAAAAGATGGATGTAGCTTCCTGGTTGGAAAAATGAAGCCAATGTGGAAGTGCCTAAAAGCCTGCTTTCTATCTGTAGGCCACCAGATGGCGATAGCTGTGGTTGCAAAAAGACTTCAGATGCTATAGAAGTCTATGGGGAAAAGGTTTTCTTTCTTGACCTCTGTGGACACTTGTATGGTTTTAGTGACTCATTTTGGGTCATACTGAATAAAAACTGTGTATTTTGCCCTGTTATTTTCTGCTCGTTCACTGGCTAATGACTTGTCAATCACAAGCCATAAGCCAGTGAGCAAGCAGTTTCACAGTCAGACCCACCCCTTTTTGTCACATCTGGTTTCTTCCAACCAAGATGGCAGCGGTGAAAATGCTCATCTCGAGGCTTCAAAACGGGAGCTCTGAAACCAATGGGTGACGTCACGGTAGCTACATCCATCTTTTTTACTGTCTGTGTGCGAGACAAAATCTCAATTTTCCTCATCCACATGTAACTCAAAAACTGAGTTTCTGAAAATCTTCACCCTGGCAGGAGTGAAGCTCCATTTTCAGTGATCCAAAATGGCATTTACGTGTCAATGAAATGCCAAAATGCATAGAAAAAGCTATGTTTACCGAAATACCGATGTACGTGTGGACATAGCCTTAGTCCTCTGCTCTAAAAGTGACAAATTTTGTCTCTTCCCCCCATTTTCATTAAAACCTCTTCTTAATATGTCGTCAGAAACTATTGGACCAGTTTTCCCAAAACTGTGTCAGGGTCATTTACGGACTCTGCTAATCTGAAGTTGTTGAGGAAATTTCACTGTTAATCTGTGAAGATTTTAGCTGCCAGTCAATTGGAGAAAGATGCTGCAGAGTGTTCACTGAGCTTATGCCCTAAAGTGTATTGTGCTTCACTTCTTTTGGGCACCTTAGATGTGAAATGCTTATGTTTGGTAAGTTTGCTGCATGGATTTTAAGGAGTTCAAATCAAAATTAACAATAATTTATTAAATTTGGTGTATTTTTTAAAAAACTGTAAATTTCTAGCTATTTCACATTTTCATCCATCCATCCGTAAAACCATCCATTTTTCCCAGTTTTTCTGAGTCAGGATTGTAGGGCAGCAGTCTAAGCAGAGATGCCCAAACTATAGATTGAACTATAGAAAAGAAAAAAAGAAAAAACACCAGTTTTTACCATGTTTCCTCACTGGTACAGTTCGTAAGTCACCTCTTCTTCACCTCTCAAGGTTTTAAAGCTCCTATTAGATAAACAAATAATAACAGCTCAAGTGCTTGCAAACTCTTTGCACCCTGACCTTTGTTGTCATGTTTCTTTTCTGCATCTCTGCTATCTATCTGCTAAGCTCTGCAGCAAAAAGTTGTGCTGTGTAAAAAAAAAGGGCAGCAAAAAGTGGAGAGGGATAGGAATGGAAAAAAGTCCAGTATAAATAAAGAGAAAGAGAGAAAGAGGTGGGAGGGATGGGAACGGAAAGAAGGATGAGGTAAGCCCTATGGGAGAGGAGCGCTGACTTGCTAAACCTCTCCAACTCCTCCTCACTTCTTTCCTCAATCGGGTCTCTTTCGTCTCTTTCCAGGGTGAGACGATACGAGGAGAGATTAAAAAGGGGATCAAGCATGAAGGGGGAAGGAGTGACATCAGCGGTGACATCAGAAAGGAGAAAGGTCGAAGGTTAAGAAGATGATAGTTTGTTTTTGCAGAAAGGACAAGAATTGATGCCTTTGGAATTTACCTAAGGTGAAGACCTGGGAGGCGAGGCGTTCTGTTTCGTTTGTTTTGACCTGCACTCATGGGTCATGCGTGGGTGTCCACAAGCCAGCCCATCGGGTACTTCCCCAGGGGAGGAAGGCGATTTTAGATGAACTTTAGCCTCCCCCCGCCCTTCTGTTACCCCCCTTTTGCTTCAAGCTGACTTTATACACCCTCAGGCCTGCTTGTGTCCCATGGTGTGTGAGTTTTTTTGGGATGGAGTCAGCCCGTCTGTAAACTATGTCTGACCCTGTGTGTCTGGAGGGTTCTCCCTGTGCAAACTCACACACACACACACACACACACACACACACACACACACACTCACTAAAGAATGCTTCTTTAGTGGGGTACACATTGCATAGAGCATGATGTGATTACTCGCTTCTCACTGAAAGGCCTCTTTA
>VUQI01018594.1:2772-36163 GCA_015106735.1 Paratilapia polleni | reverse complement strand
AAACTAAGCTGAATGAATATGTGTCACGGCTCGCTAGGGCCGTGTGGATACGGGACTCAAATGCACGACTCGAGAAGGCAGAGCTGAATGATTCACAATTTATTGACAAAACAATTGTTCAGAATTGAGTGGAACTTTTCAGGAGAGCCAAGTTGATCACGGGGAGAGGATTCTGAGAGAAAGGAGAAGACTGTTAGATGAAGCAGGTGAAATCCAGAGAATATCCGAATACAGGGAGGTAAGTATGTTCAATGTGCACTTACTTGAGGGATTGGGTGAGGATCCAGGAGAGGAGGGTTGAAGCCACTGGTTTACGTTTCCAAGGACCGGAGGTGATGGAGGGGGAACAGGCAAGAGAATGGTTTGCAGAGAATGATCCAGGTTACCGACAGGCGAGGGCAGACCAGCCCAATGGTGAACAGATAGGTGGGTAGGTAGGGAGCCCACACTTAACCCGGGACTGGAGACAAAAACAACGAGGATGAGTACAGGGAAATTCTGATGCGGATAATACAAAAGTGAGAGCTGATTACCGCACGAGTAAGCAGACAATCTGGCAAAGGTTGAGTGCTTGAGCTGGTCCTTAAGAGCAGGCAGATAACGAGGGTGAATGCAGCACAGGTGGTTTGGGCGAGGTGTGGGCGTCAGGGCTCCACCCAAGGGTGGAGTCCATTCCGGGCCTTGGAGAGAGTTGGAAATTTCCACAAGCAAACCAGTACAGGGCTATGACAATATGATTTTAACAAAGGAATATAAATATGAGTTTGCTGATGCTATTGTACTGATGTTTCAATTTAATTCTTTTTTTTTAAATTGTTAATAATTGACTAAAAAATAATTTAAAAAAAAAGATGTGTGAGGAATGATCTTTTTCAGCTTATGAAGGGGGAGCTGCAGGAGGGGGAGGATGATGGATGGCTGTTAGAGCAAATCTGTAGCTAAAACATTCAACCAGCTATTTGAGAATGAGGTTTATCCTAATTTTTTATCGAGAGGTGGCAAAATTTGACAAAACCCACCTGCCATCACCTTTAGGTTTTATTTAAACCACTGCAACCAAACTGGCTTCATCATCGAAAGGACAACAGATTTAGGGTATGGGCATCCCCTCATTTGTTCAGGGGTCCATGTAAAATGTATGTTTCAGCTTGTCACTACAGTTTGACTCCGTTTTAGTTCAATAAAAACTGCACTGGATGATGAATTTCGAATGCAGTACATTATCTGGAGAAGTCTTTGAAACTCATTTAAATCTCTTTTCGTCTGATCTCACATAAGTTAAGTTTTAACTGCAAACGGTGAAA
This sequence comes from Paratilapia polleni, assembly GCA_015106735.1. NCBI lineage: Eukaryota > Metazoa > Chordata > Actinopteri > Cichliformes > Cichlidae > Paratilapia > Paratilapia polleni. The sequence goes on along the minus strand of VUQI01018594.1, from coordinate 34,859 downwards.
CAGAATAAGACAGACCTGTTTGGGGAATCTTAAAATGAGGCAAAGTGATACAGAGAAGCTCTGACTATCGCGATCAGACGTTAAACAAATTTCTTTAACATGAGTGAACTCCAAACCAAATGTTAAATTATGCCAAGTGGGAAACATGACTCTTTCTCAACAAATTTTGCCATATTTTAATCACACTTCGGTGACAGACTGAATGTGGTGGACTGAAAGAAAAACTTTCATTTTCTACATGAATGTGAAACTGGTGGGGATTTCTCTCACATAAATGAGCCAAACCGATGTTAAACAGTGGCTTACTCTGAGCCACAGAAATGTGGACCTGATAGTATTGTCAAGCCATCCCTGCTGTATATTACACAATCCAATAAGAAAGAAAGCAGAAGATTAAGAGCAACAAAAGAATATGGATTTGTTTTTTAAAGCATGTGGCAGTTTTTTGTATTATTCTCTCTTAAGAATGCACACCAAAGAAGTCAAGACCCTTTTCTTGATGCCCTGCAGAACTGTGGGTAAGCTTAAAGATAGTAAACAGGTCACACATCTGAACATCACATGACCAAACTACAGTATTTGTATGTATTTACATAATGTCTGTATAAGTCTCTTGTCTAAGTATTGGGTGTTTTGTGTACTGAGAAAGTTAGTAATGCTGCTGATGGCAGCAGTGCCATGTGTTAGATGATTCAGTGGTTATACTTTCAGTTTTATTGAAATGTAAATAATCCAAACTCTGTAACTCTCATGCTCACATAATTTGAGTTCAGTCTTGAGTTCCCATTAAAAGCGAGATGTATGGTTTCAACTCTGTACCTTGTTTACTGTCAGAGTTTTTCTGGCTCGTAGTTGAAAACAATTCAGTGACGGTTCAGGGGCGAAGGGTGGGAAGCATGTTCATGTTGTCAGTCTACCGATCTGGCCAAACAGTTTCTCTTCTGCACAATCATTTCCTGTTTTTTTTTTTGTTTTTTTTACAGCTGGTCTGAGGTGAATTCACAAACACATGTTGTCTGTGTTGTTTTGTTTTGTTTTTCTAAATACTTGAACAGGCTCTTGCACATCTCGTGTGCTCAGGACAGTAGCCTCTTATTAAACAGGAAACCAGAGTATTCAGAGGTAGCAGACCACAACTCAGAAATATCAGCACCTGCAACCCAAACTGAGCCAACACGACCGAGAGACACACATTAACCATCTATTTATTTATGAGAAATGTGACTTGCTAAGACAAAATCTGGAATCTTTTTTTAAATGGAGTGTTTTGTCAGTCAGGTAATGAGAGTGAACAGTTCTAATGTCATGCTGTTGCTGTTGGCCCCTGCATTTCCCCTTTCTATGGTAGTACTACTGCTGTGGTTTAAGATCCACTTCCATGATGAGCGCGGTGTCTTCGTTCACTAACTGTGGCAAAACTAATGCATAGACATAAGAAAAGGGCAAGATTTCCACTTTGATAAAAAAACAAAACAAACAGCAACATTAAGAAAAAGAAACTTTTTACTGGCCACATGTTGGAGGCATTTGAATGTTTCACAAACTACATATCTACTGATTTGCATTCTGAACTCAAATATAAATACAGATGTAACCTCCACTTCATTTATCCGTCACAATGGAATGCATTTGTTTTCTTTTCTAAAAATACAGATCGTTGTAGTAACTGGAAATGTGCTGACTTGAACTCTGCTTGAATTACAATTACGGGCATTCCAAAAACAAAGAGCCTCTTCTGGTCTATTTTGGGTCAGAGGGCATTTTGGTTTATGAAACTTGCAATGGTGGAAGAAAAACAAAAGGGGAAATAACCTACTGCAATTTATCTTTGCACATCAATATCCAATAAATCATTTTAATATTTCTTATTTTTTTACGCTGACACATTGGTAAAAGCTTTCTTAATTTGATGATGATTACAAATATGCTGTATTTAAGTGGCAACATGATGATTTTATTGATTACTCTGCAGACTGATTTCTTGAATAACTGATTAATCAGTTTGCCTATAGATTAGGTGATTGGTTATTTTATTTTCTTAGAGCCAATAGATTGCATGTTTTATGTGAGGAGCACTGTACTGTTCTTCTGCACTTTAGTTTGACTTCCATTTAATTTCTATTGCACAACATTACAGAGTCAACTATTGTACCTATAGCCCAGTTTATCTGTTCGACAGTTACACTGCAAACCAAATTTTACCAACAAAACATCTGACAAGCTTGCAAAATATGCCATTATTACTCAAATTATCTTTGTGATTCATCAATGAAATAGACCTGAAAACCAAATACAGAAGTAAAATGCTGCTACCACATTGCTGCATCCTTTACAGTGATTTCAAATATTTCCCCTCAGTTGACCATTTTCTGTATCCACACTGTGGTATTGCTACTTTGAACGAAATCCACCACTATCACCGCTATCCAAACCCCACAATCACTTTGTTGTCACATGTGAGAAAGCACCCGAGAAGGTGGAACCAGTAACGATTTGACATTTTGGCTTGAAAAAATAGTTTCCCGTCGATTGACTAACTTGGTAACACACTCACTCCTCCTCCCATTTAACATTGAGAGAAATGTTAAATACATCTTTTATCACCCACTGTGACTGGGTTGTATTCAGATAGGTTTTATTGTCGCTAAGTCGTCCTTAGCTGTCTAGAAAGGGAAAACAAAGCAGTTTTAATCGTGTTAAATATGTCCTCACAGGAGAAGTTGTAAAAAGTGACTCACTTTCAAACACTGAACATGCCCTCATATCTGCTTACAGCTAATTCAGCTACTACTAAATGCTTATGAATCTCAGAATCAGGCGCATTTAAGTGGCAACTAAGAATTTAATCTCTGCACTGTTTTTTACACTTAAAAAAAAAAAGAAAGAAAAAAACTCTTAACACACACACACACACACACACCATTTAGGGTGTGAGGAGGGCGGGAACTGGAGAGAGAAATTTACTTTCACTTCGTGCGAACTTTTGGTGGACGGTCCCTTGGCCCGCAGAGAGCTGGGGAGGCAGCGCGCAGCCGCTCATCCGTCAGGGTCAGCGCAACATCAGCGCCTGTCACTGACAGCACACAGGACAGAGGTAGGGAGACGCTTCAGCGCTTTCACAGGAACCGTACGAGCGCTCTGTTCGTTTGAGCCGGATTTATAACACCTCGCCCCTCTCTCTTTACGGATAGATCCTACAGCCTACAGCCGCCGGAACGACAAGCGTCTCCGCGATGCTCCGTCCTCCATCTTCGCTGCAATAAAACCATGAAGAGATGACCGAATTGTAGAGCTGACAGGCAAGTGTCTGCGCAAACAGGTTGGAAAGGCTTTCGCCATGACACAAGTTTTACTCACACGGCGCATTGTCACGTTTCATATCGGATTGATGCACCGTGGATTTTCATTTCCATTTCAGCTGTTTTTTGTTTCGTTTTTTTTTAAATATTTCTCATCACAACGTGTTTAAGATCCATCCTGTAGCTTCATTTCACATCTTAACATGTTTTGTTTTTTTTCTGTAGGCTGTGGGCACAAGTGAGCCTTCATCTGTTATTCAAATGCAGAGAATGCAGCTCACGCAGCCCAAGTTTCCTCTTACCAAAAATCAATAGGGTTGAATTACTTTACGCTCAAAACGTTACTTGTTCTCGTTGCACAGACAGTTTGGTGCATTTGCGGAAAGCAGAAGCAGGTTTCCAACTGATCTGCATTTTATTCAGTGTATAATTCAGAAAGCTGAACTTTCTGTAAGTGTTGCTTCACCTTATTTGACCCTTGAATATTTCTTTCTGACAGAACATTAAAGGTAGGACTGCACATAATAAAATGATAGAAGCATTCAGACCATCTTGATCTCAGTTTGCCATTTAATAGCTTTTTTTAATATATATATATATATATGTTCTTATAATGAATTGGAGTGACTATCACCAGGAGAAAGAGATCAGGTGCAACCCTTCAATAAGTTGCTATTTATATGCCGTGCCAGTCATTCATATTATTAACAAACTGCACTTCCTTGTCGACTTCGAGCAGCAACCTTTTGAAAATGTGTTATCTAAGGTTTTAGGAACCAACAACAGACACGCTGTTACACCGCCAAACATTCATGCAGGGACACTTGTTAATAGTGGACATATTAACCCCCGGCTGTGCTTGCTCTGTGTGGACAGCCGGCTCGTGTTCCGGTGAACAGCAGAGGAGCTGACAGTAAATGAGAGGCCGTCACCATGCCCCCAGGGAAGTATGGGATGCAGGAGGAATGGGAGAAAGAGGGAGACCAGGAGATCAACATGGACTTCCTGCTGCCTACTGGGATCTTCCTCAAATTCCCAGTGTCTCGAAACGACACCATCAAAAACATCAAAAAGGTATGTCGCCCTCACAATCATCAGTAGCTGCTTTCAAAGGTCATTTAAACCCTGATTCTCTACTGACACATGACATGCAATGCAGTCATACATTGCATCTATTATTAGATAGCATTGTATTTCCAGCAGACTGTAATTGATTGACTGCAGCATAACACAGTAGCTCAGATGACCGACTCTGCAAAATGTTGTTGTTATTCACAATAATATGCTTTTAAACAAATTGGTCGACTTAATATTTTCTTCAGACATTAAACTAATTAAAACACAGCCGGCTTCAAACAATGCCCCCTAGTTTTGATGCTTCTGTTAGAGAGGGAGCTGCAGCTTTCCTCCTTGGGAAACACAGCCAGCACTCTGCTGAAGCAGATCGGCTGCTAAATGTGAGTGTGCCGCTGAACGTGCCAGCAGTTCTGCCACTTCAGGCTGTTTGATTTAGCTGCGTTAGGCAATGATACTCTTGGAAGCTGTTAGGATGATTAAAAGATGAATTGACTCTCCAGTCATGCTAATTCAGTGGTAATTTTAGAAAATCTTCAGAAACTACCAGGGTCATTTTCTTGCATAATCTTAGCTCATTAAATTAATTAGAGAATCAGACTCTTCATTTGACAGCTTTGTACAACAGTAACAGTTACAGTTTTGAGTCAGTGATTCGATAAAGGGTGCTTTTACATGAGCACTCAAGGATAAAGTTTACGTGCATGGAGAAGACACTGTACATTGCGGGCTCTCAAGTTCATGTATTGCCGTTGTCTCCTATTTCAGATGGTTTGGAAAAATGCCAGAAGTGAGGCCCTGTTCTGTGGACTAGGTGATCCTGATGGATATGTCTTCACCTGCATCAACGAGACAGCAGAAAGGGAAGAACTGGAGGAGGAATCGAGGCGGATAAGTGATGTGCGGCCCTTCATGTGTGTCCTGAGGCTGGTGGCGAGGGAGGGCGACCGAGTTGAGAAACTCACCAATGCCCAAATCAGCCTGTTAATTGGCAAAGGTCAGCGATATCCCTCTGCTGTGTCTATAGAGGGTTTTTTTTAATGATTGGTGGTAATGTTGTATAAGATTAGAACCTCTTTTCTGTCATCATTACAGAGAAGAGTTTTTGTCATGTTTTCATTAAGCAACAGAGCTCTTGTCCCCATTGTTGTGCCTTTGTTTACTCAGTTGCTTTGTCCGGCCAGGGAAATGGCCACTGCAACAAGCACCACAGCAGACCTACAGTATTTGAACTGATGAAAAAGAGCTGTGATAGTGGTTTGGAAGTCTGGGTTGGCTGAGTTAAAATGCTGAGTTAAAATGAAAGTATTCTTATTTTTCTGAGGAGTCTGCAAAGTTAGCAAAGTAATGTTTTACTCAAAAGAAGAAACTGTAGACAAAAAAGCAGTTCTTTCTGTGTTAGCAAGTATTCATGATGTTAATCTTTATTTTACAAGGACAGCAGGTCGCTGGGTACCTAAAGGCTAATACTGCTAACTTGAAAATGGAGCTCAGCTAGGCTAACTAAAACTAACTCATTTGTTCAGTTAAAAAAAACAGCCTAACTTCTCATTTATTCATATATATTACAGGTGTCATGACAATTACTCTCTCCATCTCCCTACACTCCTATTTTAAGTGTAATTAATTTTGCCAAAAATTAGGAACAAAACAATAAATAAAGGTAAATCTAAATTTGGTTAATAGCATTATTACTTTCTTTAACCTACATTTTCTTTAGATTTAGTTGGTGAAAATCTGATGTTTTGACAGCCCATTTTTTGTCTATTTTTGCTTTATTCAGTAGGCTTAATTTCAATCAGTGTTTAAGTTAATAAAACTAAAAAAATGGCAGCCTTTAGGGTAGACCCACTTCTAAATAAATATGTAACAAGCTAACTGTTCCTCTTACTCTAGAAGACTCACAGGTTTTTTTTATGACTTTTCAGGTCTGCATGAGTTTGAAGCCCAAAAGAACAATGAGGTGAATGAGTTTCGGACCAAGATGCGCACGTTTTGCGAAGAAAAAGCTCAGGAGCGGCAGAGTTTGCCCTGGCAAAAGTGGATGGAGTACAGCTTCCCGTGTGACCTGGAGCCATGCATCTCTCTGCCGCACAGTGCAAAGTCAAAAAACATCAAGAAGATTTTCATTAATGTCAAGTTTGAGGCTTCTGATGTGAGTTGATCTATTGTTTTTTTTTTTACCTGCTATGAGTCATACAGTCCACATGTTAAAACTAATCAAATCAAGTGTTTTGGTATGATGGGGCAACAGTAGGGAACCTCACAAAGAGCACAGTAACTTTGATTGGAAAAACTGTGGTTACACCTTGTGTAGACACATTGTGGAGGTGAGGTTAAGTAAATGTGAGCACCTTTGGAAAGCCCCCTCCCACACCTTAAACACTACCTTCAAAACATCACTCAGGAATAAGCAGCATTTTTATGATTTTCTGTAAAGCAGGCACCTTTATCTGAATTATTATGTTGTGTGTTGCTCTTACAGGAAAGCTTCATGCTTCAGCAGGACCCTCAGGACATCCCCGTGGCTCTGATGAGGAGCGCTCTGAAGAAGAAGGCTACCGTCTTTCGCTCAGTACGGCAGGAGCCTGAAGAGTACACCTTACAGGTCAATGGGAGATGGGAGTTCATCTACGGGAAACACCCACTGTGTCAGTTCAAAGTGAGTTAATCCAATAAAATCCTCTTTGACCAGAAAATTGTGTGCAAACCCAGCAGATTTTTTAAATTTTTAGTGTAATGTTTTATTCACTATTTTCCTTTAATTCCCAGTTGGTTTCATTGGTTCATTGGCTCAATCTCAGTCTAAAGTTTAAAAGAAAAGCAACCACTGGTTAAGTACATAAAGTCAGCATAAAGTAGTAAGGTGCCATTGGCAGTTTCTATCAGCTTTTTATATATTATGGGTGCAATACAACCGTGATTTAAAAAAAAAAAGAATATTCTTCTGTCAGCTTCAGTTTGGCACCTGTCTTCTCATACTGGGGTTGCATGAGGCAAAAGAATGGAAAGATAAATTTTCCTCAAATTGTGGATTGGAAATTTTGGATGTTAATACTGTTGCCTTGAAGCAGTTGCTGTGTAGGTTTGTGTTTAATTTCGGTTTGCTTTGCTGGACAGTAATTCCCAAGACTCCAATTTTCTTTCAGGCTTATTTTCTGCCATGATAATTTTTGTATTTTGCTTCACAAGCCTTCTGGACCCGCTGCAGAGAAGCATCCCCGCAAATAATCAGCGCAGATGTCATGTGTTTTTTTTTTTTTCTTCTTTCTTTTGTTTTGTCACAAACAAGTGTCTCACAGAGCCTTTATCCTTCTTATGCAGGCATTCAGTCCTTGGATACCTGCTCTTCACAGACTTTCAATAATGCTGGTCTGAATATGAAATATTCAGTGTGATGGAAATGTTACGCTTTACCTCATTTATTCCATATCACCATCTGTCTTTTTATGTTGTTTTTGCCACACACAAAAAAAAAAACCCCGTACGCGCTACCTGACATACTAACCTACAGTGCCTTTCAGATGGAGGTTTATATATTAATGCATAAACTGTAAATCAAACTGCTAAAACTTACACAATCTGTTGTTTTCACATTTTTAGACACATTTGAAGAAATCTTTTTAATGATTTTCTGCTGATCTGAGTTGAGATTGTTAATTACATTCACTATATTTTAGAGAAAAAAAAACAGTGGAGAAAACATTTAAGCTGTTATTTTCTCAGCCAGAGTGAGTGACTTTCTGTTTAGTGCTATTTGTCTGCATTCTGCCCGTGCAGGTGGTCCATAAAAGCTGAAATGACTGTCAGATCAGGAGTAGGGTGAGTCAAGATTTTGGTGGCCGGAGACTCCACTGTTGATTTTGAAACTCCAGCTACCTGCAGGGGTGACTCATATCTGTCTAGCAGCCCTGCAGAAAGGAACTGCATCCATCCACACGTAATGAGATTTCAGCTGCATTAACCTACAGCAAATGAACAGCCTTCAGGAGTTAACCAGCGCTATCAGAACACTGGGAAATATCTGTGGGTGAACTGACTGATGGCTGTACCAGTAAATCTTCTGTCCCTCTTTTCTGTTGTCTCTCTCCTTATATTGTCCACAGTACATCTTCTTGTGTTTGAGAAATGGTCAAAACCCCCATCTCACCATGGTGCACTCCTCCACCATCCTGAAACACCAGGAGGAGCAAGGCAGAATGTGCAGCCAGCTGTACAAGAGTCGCTCTTCATCCAGACCTCCTCCTCTGCCAGTGAAGAAGGTAAGGGACCAGGCAGTGGCTGTCTTTCATTAAAAGAGCGGCACATGCTCTTTTTTTTCTTGCCTCCATCTCTTTTCTAACAGTTGTTCGTCAACTAGTCAGCGGACTTTGGCACACTTGAAACATGCGGTGCAGCTCAGTGTTGATAATTTACGCCTGACTAGTTTGTTTTCATTCGCTGTAGTTGCACACGCGGCATATATTGTCTCATTTGGAACTGCACAAGCCTAAATAAAACCTATTGTACTGTATTGTTTTTAAGCCTTTTATCTAAAGTTCTTCACATAAAAAAAATCAGAAATATAAGCAGCTAAGAACTGTGACTGAAACTTTCTTCCCCCTTTTTACTTTCTTTTGAAAGTGGATGTTGTTTTGCATCTGTCTTTTGAGATGTTGCCAAACAGGAAATTGGAGTAACAGTGTGAATGCAAGTTTAACATAGAAAAAGGGAGGGAGAAATTAAATTCCCTCTTCTCTGATTCCTTTCTACAGCAAAATACCTCTTCTCTGTGGTCCATCAATGAGCCTTTCTACATTCACCTGCTGCAGGGCAGCCGAGTCAATGCAGATGAAGGAATGAAGGTTGGTGTGGTTTTGCGTGGGTTTTCTCTCACTTTGCTGCTCAATGAAATGTGGCATTCACTTGTTTACCAATATCTCAATTTCAGTTGTAGGAACAGCAGGGCTGACATGTAAATGACAGGGGAGTCACATGGTACAGACCACACGTTTCCCATAATTCATCAAGGCGGTTGGTTAAAACTTCAAAACAGGAAGTGGGGAGGGCCTATCTGGTTTTTACGTCTCATTCTGAGGCCTAGATTCTAAGAAAAAAGACAGACTTCATGCTCTCACTCTCTCGCTTTCAAATGCACTTCTTTTTTTGAAGGTGTTGCATGTTACTATTGCAGACAGACTCTGACCTATCTTAAAATTTGACAATTGTCAGTGTTTGTAAAACAACAATGAAAGGATGTGGAAATATCCGCTAGGATTCCATACTCACTTTGTCTTCTTCCATGTCAGAAAAAGAGTGAGAAGAGGGAGGAGAGAGAGGGGACTCTGTTAATGTGTGTCTGTGTTTATAATTCTGTTTGATAACTAACTATGGTACTGTTTAGATGGGTTATTAAGTGTAAGTGCACTTCCGGCTGCTGCCTTAGAGCATCATGACTCATGACTAATTTGTCCTGTCACATAATTATCAGTCATGTCTGTGGATGGCAGGCAGAGGTTTGAAAACACAACCCCTGGGGGGAATATCCACTCGTATATTTTGTAAATGTAAATTCAGACTATCTTGATGTGGCAAAAGGCAGGAGCTTAATGGTCGTACAGTATTGAATTATGACTCTGGTGGTTGTTTTTCGTTTGTGACTGACTCTGCATGGCGACCTGCTTGCGCTATGAACGTGTAAACTCTTTGACTCATAGCTTGAGTGACACAGGAAACTCTGAATCATCTTGTGAAGTCTGTAAATCTTCCACAAACAATCTCCTTCACACAAGTGTTAAAGTCTTTGACTTCCAAACCACATGTCTTGCCTCCATCTAATCACTACTGTGTATCTGTGCTTCCCCTCCAGCTTGTAGTGCAGGCTGGTCTGTTCCATGGCAGCGAGCTGCTCTGTAAGGTGGTGACGAGCTCTGAGGTGGCAGTGTTCTCTGAGCCTCTGTGGAATCAGAAGCTGGAGTTTGACATAAACGTGGCGGACTTGCCTCGCATGAGCCGCCTGTGTTTTGCACTCTACGCTGTCATTGAGAAGACCAAGAAGCCCCGCGGCACCAAAAAGAAGAATAAGAAAGCGGTGAGTGTGTCAGTAACTTATGGTGTTTGGGGGCCTTAGTGTACAACTTGTGACTGAGCAGGCAAGTGTTTGGGCTGGTGGGTGTGAATTTGTTAGCAAGCACAAACAGATCTGTTTCCTCTCTAGTGTGTAGTGCATGTAGTTATTGTGTGGGTGTGTGGGTGTGTTGTTGCTGCTGCGTCTGGTTGTGCAAGTGTGTTCAGTGGCAAGGCTGCGGTTAACACTTCATCCGCTTCAGCCCTTTTATCTGCACATCAGTCCAAGGAAGGAAGGAATTGGCTAACATTTTCAAGGAATTCTAAATTCATCTTCACAGCCGCCATCACACGCTCCCCCACACTGAGTGATTTTACCTTCTAAATTTACTTCTCGACTTTAAGGCCCGCGCTGCGGACAGCTTAGAGTGGAGGATTAAAACATTACAAAGCAATTTTCCTCAAGGGGCTTTATCTAGAGCAGGGCTTTGCAACATTTTGGTTAACAAGCGCCAGTTTGGGAAGCCAGTGCAAGGGTGGCACAAGAAAAATGCACACATTAAGCCCATGTAGTTGGTATAATGCGTCTATTCAGAGAATGGCAGTTTATGTGGGTAATTGTCATCTTTGTACTGCCTTATAGTTTTTTATATTTTTAAACGTTTAGTCTGCTATGAAGGCTACAACAGAAACTTGCTCTCTTTGACTCGTTCTTTGCTGCTATATCATATTATTATAAAAACTGAATGACTGAAGCAGTGCAGTCTATCGTTGTCGCACTCATGGGCCACAGAAAACGTAATGAAGAGCTGCCATTAGCCTGCATTCTGCACTTTGAGACCCTAAATCTACTTTTATCTATAGCCCAACCTACTTTTTTGTGGCAAATACTGGATATTTTAGATTACGGCAGCTTTAGATATACTGTATATCAAACTGGATATCGTTCTAATTTCTTATATAAGCACTAGAGGCTGGAGATACAGCACATTCTTTTATGCTCCTTTTTAATACTTTATTTCATTTGAAAGTCTTTTTTCACGTTAACAAATACAACACAGAATAACAGAAAACCTCAACGCGAGACACCCTGACACCCACACCATTGTATATGACAGACAGTGAGTCTTTATGCAGCTGTATATACTTTGCATACAATTATACATGACTGGCAAAGCATGCAGCAAAAGGGTGGGAAATGAGATTTTGAAGAGTGGGGTACATGGTTGATAATAAATAGACATTATAATCACTTGAACAATGCTTTTTCTGTCATCTTATGAGTAATAGGTTTTACTCAGAAACAAAAAAAAAAATTTGTGGGTTATGCCAACAGTTCTACAAGAGGTTTAAAAATAAGATAACCACATTATCAGTCAGCAACATGAGATGCAGCAAACTCCGCTACATTAGATTTAAGAGTGGCTGCTCAATTCTGAAATGTGGTTGTTTTAAAGAAGACACCTTTTGTATTACGAGTTGTTAAATTAAGGCTGATCGGCACCCAAAGGTCTGTGAGGCAAAAACGCACCAAACGAGATGGCCTAAATGCCGTGATTAACAGAATGTAGAGCTTATCTGACAGTAATGCAACTATTATCTTTTGAAGATTTATTACATTTAGTACTGAATCAATCATTCAACTTGCAGAAATTATTGAGCCGCTATTTTGGTCATTAATTAACTGTAATATTTCAAGTTAGTTGCACATTTTCTAATACGAGGATTTGAGTTTTGCTTTTCTGTATATCAAGTATTTTCCAACATGGAGACATTTTTGTAACTCCACCAAAGAAGTTATTCGCCTGAGAGAGAAAAAGAAAATCCAGCCTTGATAAAATGATTTTTCATTTATACTGATATAATAAACATTTCTGTTCACGTTCACGTTCCTCAAAAGGCCAAAAATGTAGATCTTTGTCAAATAACATAAGAGGCTCGTTGCCTTTACTGTACAAGGCCCATTCTGAGCTAGGAAAGCTCATTGTATGTCATTGTTGGAGAAATTAAGCAATTTGAAGATGGCCTGGTAAGCACTTTCTTACGTGTTTTTTTAAAATATTATTAACAGGAAATAATCAGCAGATTAGTTTGTATGAAAAAAAACTGTCACCCTAATTATAGTAATGAATGTAAAATGGTATATGCTGCTTCAGGTCCCTTTTAGCAGCATTACTAATATGCAAGTTAGTTAAAGGTTTTAGCAGCTTCTTGCAGCAGCTGCTTTTATTTTTTTTATTTATTTTTTTTTTTTTTAATAAAAAAGACTGTGCACAGCTGCCACAGTGGTAGTAGTACACTCTGATACCACATTTGAAAGAGCCTCCAGAAACCTGCTCTCTATACAGTGAAAAGTACAGTGAACAACAACAAATTCCCCTTTTTCTGCAGCTGTGGTCTCAGCATCTTTTGTTTTGAAGCAGTAGCTGTGGGCGGCAAGTTTGTGCAGACCTCCCAAACATGTCGCCCAGGTGTGTTTTATGGGCATCGAGGCCACTTCTGCTTTCTGAGACACTTCTCTCTTCTTTTGCCTGGAAGAGAAGTCCTGCAGCCAGACGGCAGAAAGAGAGGCGGAAGTTGAGCTATTTTAGCCGCTCATGTTTGTGTGCATTGCCTTTTTTTTTTAACTTAATGCGTTGACTATGTTTTTAACACATTGAATTGATGGAAGTTATTTTTCTACTGATTTCCTGCAGCCTGATTCCCTTCATGCTGCGCTTTAGAACTTATAAATATAAAATCACTCTCATGCAACACATACATGCACATACCAGTTCACTCTCAACAGCGAATTAGTATAAAGTTGCCACAATCAAGCTTTAAACTTTTTATTGTAATTAGGATATTTAAGTTTCGAATTCAAGTGAACCTCTAAAATGAAACACATGTTGGACAGGAGACAGTTAATGTTTCAAAGTTTAATTAATAAAAAGGCTTTACTTTTAAAGAATATTGTTTTTATCTTTTAGCTGGTGCAAAAATTATTTGACTGTTGAACATTTTTATCTTCAGGGAGAGGAAAAGAGCATGAAATATAAAAAGTTTTTTTTTTTTTTTATCTTCCAAGTCCTGCACGTAATGTTACTGTAACTGAGAAAACATAATTCAACTCTGACTGAAAATTATATGGTTAATTTTCCTCTGTCCATCTTTTTTATTCTCTAACTCAGTCTAACACCATTTCCAGGATCTTAAGGCTTGCAGATGGTGCATAAAGTGAACGAATAAACCTTATCCTCCCTGTGGCTCTCTCTTTATCTTTTCAGGATTGTCCGATAGCCTGGGTGAACACCATGGTGTTTGACTACAAGGACCAGTTGAAGACTGGAGAGTTCCTCTTGTCCACATGGCCATCTGTTCCTGGTACTTTCGGTTTTGCCTCTTCTTACATTTCACAAAAAACAAAAAAAAAAGACCTCACATGTTCACAGCCTCCTCCACAACACTTTGAAGCACACAGGGAGGTTCTGAAATGCCCAAAGTGACATGTGGTGCCACCATAATCCCACATAGTCACACATTTTGTGTTTTCTGATGCATAAGGTAGCCCTTTTAAAATGCTGAAATGCCCGTTTCCCAGTGTCAAAAACATGCCTGGAAAATAGGGTTATTATTATAATTTTATCCCTGTTTTTTTCATCTAGTGAGTTTTAATGAGCACTGATAGAGATAGGAGTGTGTTTTTTTTGTTTGTTTTTTAGATGAAAACCTAATAATTATGTGGACAGAAGATTCTACCAAATGGCACATTTCATATATGACATTTTTATCACAGATGACAAAAGTGACCTGTTGAACCCAATGGGAACAGTCGAGAAGAACCCCAATGTGGACAGCGCTGCTGGACTTCTCATTCGCTTCCCCAACATCCGGCCACACCCCCTCTACTACCCTCCACTTGAAAAGGTACTTCCTCCCAAAAGGCTATATTTGAGTACATATCAAAATGGTCATTTGATTACAGTCATTCCAAAAAAAAAAAAAAAATAATAATAATAATAATCCTCATGTGTTTTCAGATATGTCACATGGAGAAGAATGGTGATGTACTTGCTGCCAGTAAAGAAGAGGTAGGACTCACATTTTACAAGTTTCGCACAGTTACAGTTAAAAAACAAAAAAAAAAGAAAAGAAGAAACATTTTCATAACTTTGTTTCTGGATGATTGTGCTCTCTGTAGTACTTAAAACTAAAAGAAATCATGGACAACAAAAACTACACTGAGATTTTTGAGGACGAGAAAGAGCTCCTGTGGAAGCTCCGCAACGAAGTCCGCAACCATTATCCTGAAAGTCTGTCCAAGCTGCTCCTCATCACCAAGTGGAATAAGCGTGAGGATGTAGTTCAGGTATGAATGGAGCGATTATTTGTGTTTTTCACTAATACCCACGTACCAATCTGGAAACGTCTGTATAGCACAGTAAAACCTTTTGTTTCAGATGACTGGCTTAAAGTGGCCAAACTTTCAAATGATGAAGTAGACCTATTGGAAAAAAAGCTCAAAGAGCCAAACTTTTTATTTAAAAGACACAGCCAAGAACTACAATCTTGGTAAATGTATAGACAATTTTTTATTTACTGCTTGGGACTAAAATACAAAATCCACCATTATGTCACAAAGTAAGCAGGCAGGAGCTGCTTCTTATAGCAGGTAAATACTGTAATATTTACCAAACAGATATTTTCTGCTATAACCCTTGTTGCTCTCATATTCCGGGTCAGATTCCAGCTCAATGTGGATGGATTTGGGAAGGTGGCATCAAGAACAAGAAAATATGTGAATTAGTAGTTTGTTTCTTTGGAAGGAAGTGGTCACAAAAAGCTTTCCAATCAGAAGAAAATGGGCTTTCAGAGAAGGCAGGAATAAGGAATGTTTTAACTGTGGATGTTGCAAAGCTATTGTAATATAATTACTATGATATTTCTTATCATGTTAGAAAATAATTATTGGAATTTTCTCAGATGGTGAGTTTACTGTGGAACTGGCCAGACCTCCCTGCCATCCATGCCTTGGAGCTCTTAGACTACAGTTTTCCCGACCCAACGGTCCGTTCTTTCACTATCAGATGCCTCAGAAAACTCAGGTACACACACACACACACACACACACATTTATGTTTATGTTTCAGAAACCTACAGTGGGAGACATCTTGTGTTTTGACTGTTAACAACATAAGCAATATTTCTCTGCACACAGTGATGATGAACTACTACAGTACTTAATCCAGCTGGTCCAGGTTCTGAAGTACGAGTCCTACCTGGACTGTGACCTTACTACTTTCTTGTTAGAAAGGGCTTTGTCCAACAGGAGGATCGGACATTTTCTGTTTTGGCATCTCAGGTGAGTCACAGTCTAGCATTAAAAAAAACCAAAAACAAGATCAAGTCAGCTTTTTGTTTGACTGGAGATTTGTGTGCATTGTAGGTCAGAGACTCATGTGGCCTCTGTAGGTTTGCGCTTTGGCCTGATTCTGGAGGCGTACTGCAGGGGAAATATCCACCACATCAAGCTCTTAACCAAACAGGTAATCACCCACTGATTCACACTCATCTTAAGTTTGATAATGTGTGTTTTTGTTCTGAACTAAATCTCAGCCTCTGTCTTACCTCTCGCACACTCAGAATGAGGCTCTGGGCAAAATGAAGGCCCTGAGTGACTTTGTCAAGTCGGGCTCCCAGAAGCTGACAGCAGAGGACCTGAAGCTGTGTATCAGACAGGAGTCCTACCTGGAGGCCCTGTCAGACCTTCTGTCACCACTCAACCCCAGCATAATCCTTGCTGAGATCTAGTTAGTAGCCCAGACAAACACACACAAACACACACACATATACAGCATAATTGTTTTATGCATTTTTGTCCTCCTTATTGGATTTTGAGAAAGCAGTTTAGGTCCCTTTCTGAATAAAAAATAAATAAATTTAAGTGGCACATGGACAAATTAACTCTCAGTTGATTCAGGACCACTATTCTTAGTTTTATTTAAAATTATACTACACTCCTACTACCAGTGTTGTTCTCGACAGAACACCCTTTTCATACAGTAGCCCACAAGGACAGTAGTCATTGAGCATAAATATATGTACAAGGATGAAAATTTTAAAAAAGACTCCATATTTTGTAAAACAAATTTGTTTTTGTTGGCATTCCATGAACCAAGGGCTCCATTCAGATGATTGTTTGTTACAATGTGTATTTTTGCTGTTGCAGTGCTGATAAGTGCAGATTTATGGACTCCAAGATGAAGCCACTCTGGCTCATGTATAAGAATCCCACACTTGAAGGAGACATGGTGGGCATTATCTTCAAAAATGGAGATGGTGAGAGACAAGAAAATCTGAATGCATGATTGAACTCAAATTTTTCAACTACTGTCAGAACTTAAGATGTAGTCTGTTTTAGTTTAAGGGTTGGTTTGCAAATTAAAATCTGCTGGGAAAAACAGCCACTAGGTTTGGAAAGGAACATCCAAGAGAAAAGTTAGGATCAGGTATATTTATTTCCATTTTTTCCTCATCACCTTTAGACCTTCGACAAGATATGCTGACCCTGCAGATGATCCAGCTCATGGAGAATCTGTGGAAGAAAGAGGGCCTGGATCTCAGGTAAGAGCTGCTTCTTATAGCCATCAGTGCTTCCACACAGGGAGATCTTTTCCACCAGCCTAATGCTGTTCATTTCACTCTGCAATCACAGGATGATCCCATACGGCTGCTTGTCAACTGGGAACAAAATGGGGCTCATTGAGGTCGTGAAGAACTCTGACACCATTGCCAACATCCAGCGTAACAGCAGTAACAGCGCCGCTACTGCTGCCTTCAACAAGGATGCCTTGCTTAACTGGCTCAAATCGAAGAATCCCGAGTGAGTATGATGAACCTTGACACAACTCTTAGAAGCCCCAAATTGTCATCTTATTCGGTCTAGATACTCTCTGGAAGCGATGACCCTATTTCACCCCAAGAAGCAATCATTGGGTGCATTATATACACACCCAACCATGACTTAAAACCACATAGAAGGCACAGAGCAAGAGTGGGGTAAGCAAATCCGCCTGTGCAGCCTTTCCTCCTATAAACTTCCCCCAGCTTCATGTGGGGACTTCCCCAAGTCCTCCTAGGACAGCTCTGTCGTGATCTGTGTTCCAGCTGCAAATGTTACACTAGTTCTAACCATTTTTTTTTATGTATATGTGATGTGAAATCTGAAAAAGGCAGAATCTTGTGTAAAATTTTTAGATTTGTAATTTGAGCTAACATCAACTGAATTTTCTCAAGTGGCACCAGTTGGTACTAATCTTATTTTTAGTACAAAACAGTACAGTGTATTGATTTCTTGTGTTCAGCTGCATCACTGATGATGTGAATTAAGGGGTGAAGCAATAAACAGGCATTGATATATATTTATTTAAAGTTAAATTATATATTTTTTTGTGATCAATTATCCATTGTTGTTCATATGGAAAAGAAGGGCGGGGAGAGGATAGAAAATAAGGCTTCATCATATCGAAAAAGATACAAAGGCACACAAACCCTCATCCCCGTCAGCCAAATTATCAGGACCCCATGAGCTTTCACGGGATTTTAAAAGATTTCAATTCCATTCAGCAACAAAAACTTGCATAGGTAAGATTTTAATGTTTCACTTCTTATGAGCAGCATATGTTACAGATTCAGCTTTTTTTTTTCTTTTTTTTAAATTTAAATTGTATACTTAAAAGTATTTTTTCTTTGCAGCATTTTAAAACCGGATAGAGCAGCACAAAGTGCACAGGCAGCTACATCTTTAGCAGCATTAAATGAGAGTAGATTTTTATTTGGTGCCAGACAG
This sequence comes from Paratilapia polleni, assembly GCA_015106735.1. Taxonomy (NCBI): domain Eukaryota; kingdom Metazoa; phylum Chordata; class Actinopteri; order Cichliformes; family Cichlidae; genus Paratilapia; species Paratilapia polleni. The sequence goes on along the minus strand of VUQI01018594.1, from coordinate 16,613 downwards.
TCTGAAGGTCTTGTCTATTCTAAAAGCTCCTTGAAGAAAGACAACTATTCGATGTAATGAATAAGCCTTTGTACGTCACGTTGGCAGGACAGGCCCAGCTGACGGCACAACAGAACAGAAAGGTAATTAGCTTGAAATGCTGCAGCGTCTGTAATGGAGCCGAGAAAATTAGTAAAAACACGGTGAACCCTGTGCACGTCTAGACTGTGGAAGGACGTGTCAATCAATCATTAATCAGCCACAGGAACTCCTCTGTGAATATTTCATATACTGCAGCAGTGAAGACATTCTGCCCCGTGGCTGTGTGTGTGTGTGTGTGCGTGTTTGTATAATACAGGTTATATGATGTTGGAAATATAGGAGAAGTGTAAAAGTACTGTAAGAACAAAACTCACTCATGCTTTGCTTCCTTGTTTCTATGACCTTTTATGTCAACAGGGACAAACTTGATCAAGCAATAGAGGAGTTCACACTGTCCTGTGCTGGCTACTGTGTAGCTACTTATGTCTTGGGCATTGGAGATCGTCACAACGACAATATCATGATCAGGGAAACTGGACAGGTGTGGTTTACTGCATGTTTGAATCTCTAATCTGTTAATGTTTAAAAAAGAGTACATTCTGTTGCTCATTGATTTGCAATTTTTCTTTCTAAGTAGCAAAATATGTATTTGGTAGAATTCTAATAATTATTTTGTTAGACATGTAGGAGTAAAATTGTTTAGGTCACTTACCAGGTAGTGAGTAAAATGTGGCTTTGTGCAATGATTCAGAACATACTTAACATTGATTTTAACCTTTTGCTTTTTAGCTGTTCCACATTGACTTTGGGCACTTCCTGGGCAACTTCAAGCGGAAACTTGGGATCAACAGAGAACGCGTGCCTTTCATCTTGACGTACGACTTTGTCCACGTGATCCAGCAAGGAAGGACAAACAACAGTGAGAAGTTTGAGAGGTACAGTAAATACATGTAACTCTAAAAACATTTTCACATGCACAGATTTATAGACGGTGGCACGGTGGTGCAGTGGTTAGCACTGTCCCCTCACAGCAAGAAAGTCCTGGGTTTGAATCCACCGGCCAGCTGGGACCTTTCTGTGTCAAGTTTGCGTGTTTTCCATGTGCCTGCCTGGGTTCTCTCCAGGTACTCCGGCTTCTTCCCACAGGCCTAAGCCATGCATGTTAGGTTAATTGGTTATTCTAAATTATCTGTGGGTGTGAATGGTTGTCTGTCTCTCTGTGTTGGCTGAGCAATAGACTGGCGGCCTGTCCAGGGTGTACCCTGGGATAGGCTACAGCCAACCTGCGACCCTGAATTGGATAAGCAGAAGAAAATGGATGGATATATGGATGGACAGATGGATTTTTCAAGGGTTCTGTTTTTGCATCTTTGCTGTCAGGTTCAGAGAGTATTGTGAGTGGGCCTATAAGATCCTGTGTCGGAACGGGACGCTGTTTGTCAACCTCTTCGCCATGATGAAGGCAGCAGGGCTGCCTGAACTCACATCCTTCAAAGATATACAGTATCTAAAGGTATGCTATACTAATGATGCAACCGTTAGAGTTAATGAGGAGAATGATAACACTGTTGATAATGTTTTCTTGTTTTCTGAAGGACTCTTTAGCTCTGGGCAAATCAGAGGATGAGGCACTGAAGAATTTCAAAGTAAAGTTCAACGAGGCTTTGCGGGAGAGCTGGAAGACCAAGGTCAACTGGATGATGCACTCACTGGCCAAAGATAATAGACCATGAAGAACACTGAACCCATGAAACCTGAGGACCAGCCAAAATGATAGATTTTTAACTTATATACATAAACATAGTCTAATATTTTACGTTACAGATGGAATTCAAAGACTTTCAAAGATTCTTTAGCAAGCGTTTACATCTCAGTGGCCTATATGTGGTACATAACAACTAAGCAGAGGCATCCAAAGAGAATGAGATAATCATGGAGCATCGCTTCCACACAGATATTTTCACAGTGAAGAAAATCGCACATTGTTCTCCCGTCTATCAGTGGAATGTCTTTGCATTGGGGACATATCAACCCAGATAATAAATGGGTTTTTGATTTGCTGAAATTGCTACTTGAAAACCACCTGCTCATGCAAAGTATCATGAATCACTGAAACAGAAAGTTCGTCTCACCGACTGCATTACTCAGCAGGGAGCAAGCTGCAAACTAACTTTATGATGACTTGAGGTTCTATTCAGCCCCAGAGTACAACAACAGGGTGGCAGTTTCACCTCAAGACTTTCGTACGGTTTACAACCCCCGATAGCGCTTATGAGGCTGTCATTTCCTCTCATTTCAACTGCCTCTTTGCAAAATTGTTGTTTTTTTTTTTATATTATCATTATTGTATTTTATTTAATTTTGGTAACTCTGAAGTACTTGTTAAGTCATGAGGGATATTTTTCAGAGATGTGGTGCATTTTGTTGCTCTAACATTATTGTGTAATATTGCCTTGAAGTACAATATGTGCCAATACACATGAAGCATTGTAAAATTTACAGTATATTGTGAGAAAATGTAGGACTTTTTATTTTGAAAACGTCCCTGTGTACCAGGCTGTGTTGCCCAGTAGACCCTGGGCAACAGAAAGGAGTAGTCTGATTTTAGTCTGATTCTAGTCTCATTTTAAGAAATACACTTACTTGCCTTTTAGCTTAAATGAGATTTAAGTGTAAAATGTTAATCTTATCCAATTTAGGGTCATAGGGAGGCTGGAGCTTGTCTTAGCTGGCATTGGGAAAGAGGAGGGGTACACCCTGGACAGACTGCCAGTCTGTCACAGGACTGACACACAGAGACAACCATCCCCCCCTCACATCCACACCCGTGGCCAATCTAGAATAACCGCTTAACCTAATAAACATATCTTTGGACTGCAGGAAGAAAACCACACAGGGAGAACATGCAAACTGCACACAGGCAGGCCCCAGCAGACCAGGAACCTTCCTGCTTTGAGGTGACAGTTCTAACCACTGCACCACTGTGCACAGTCCGTGTTAATTAGTGAGCTTTAAAGGAGCTGGTTGGCAGATTGTTTTTCCTTTGGAGAGACTAGCTGCTTTCCTTCCATTATTCTAAGCTAAGCAGACTGTCTTCTAGCTCCAGCTTCATATTTAACAGACACCATAAGGGCGTTATCGGTTTTATGTTTGATTTTCGAGATGCATTTCTACTTTTTTAAATGATACAATTGCAATTGGCACCTGGAGAAATACATGATTTTATGTGCTAGGCAAAGATCTCATATATGTTTGGTCAAAATAACAGAAAAAAAAGCTTATCACATGCTTCATTACAACCCAAATAAGACAATCTATAGTCTCATATAAACCATAGACTTGTGGATGTGTTTCTCAAAATGTGGTACTGATCTCATGCCTTTTTTTGAAAGTGTAAACCTGGACTATGTCTACGATCTCAGAAGATGCAGTACGTGTGTGTATGCTTGTGTGTGTATGTGTGTGTGTACTTGTTTTGAGATCTTTGTGAGGACAGAAATTCACATAAAACTACAGTTGTGAGGACCAACCGTGATTTGTGAGGACAAAAGGCATGTTTGAGCATTTTTGAGGCTCAAAACATGGTTTTAGGGTTAGGGTTACAATTAGATTATGGTTAGGTTTAGGGTGAGGGTCACGGTTAGGCATTCATTTCTGATGGTTAGGGTTAGGGTAAGGGGCTAGGGAAATCATTATGTCAATGGAGTTCTCCACTAAGATGTCAAAAGGAGTGTGTGCGTGAGTGCGTGCCTGTGTTCTCCAATATTTAAGTTATGCAATTAAACTGTGATTTCCATTGCATTTTTGAATGGGGTGCAAGGTGCCATGAAGGAGATTTCATGCTTGTAGTATCAAGCATGACCACACTTTGACATATCTAATGCTGTAGAAAATGGTGTTTAAGTGAGCCCGTATGATGTATGATTTAATTTTACGGTGCGTTCTGATTACTTTACATGCTGTATATCCTGCTGTCAGTCCTTCGGGGACCACTTGAATGAAAGAAGATAATATGCTATTTATAGCCCCTTTTATTTTTGCAGAACAATTAATATGGTCTCTACTTTTTGTATGAGTCTCTGTGCAGTGAGAGCAAGTGTAGCTGTAGATTACACAGCGTGAAGATTTAAGTACCTTAAGCTACTGAACGATTCACTGTGGAACAGACTCAAATATGGCTCATCAGTGTCCTTAAGTGTGGCCTTCACTAAGCACTGCTGCTTTAAGTCAGGAACATGAGTTTATGGGCTACTTTTGCAAATTGTAAAATATACTGCTGTTGCCTTTTGAATTGGTTGTAATTCTTGAATTTTGTTAAATGGATCATTTTAAGGCTCAGGCCTGATTTACATGTGTGCAGCTAAAACTGATAAAACTGTACTATACCCTGGTGTAGACCTGTCATTTATCTACATCCTGTTTTTAACATATGCTTCAGTTGTTTTCGGGAGGGAAACATAAGGTCAATAAACAGTTTGCAACAGGAGGGCTCACTGGGGCTTTCTAGGATCCAAGCCATTTGTTAGCTGAATGTTATGCCTATTTTTGCATCTTAAAATAGGCTGATTAATTGGACAAAGGCCAAATCCACCAAAGTCACCCCTATTCTCCATTTCTCCCTGAATATCCACCAGCATTTTACAGCATATGCTTAATGTGCAGGTCTGTGGGACTTATCTCCAACCTTTCTTTTGAATATATCAGTCAACATCTGTACAAAAATAAATTATCCGTTTCATTATCTATTATTGCAAAAAAGCCCTTTGTTTTTTAGAAATACTCAGTTTAGCTTTCATATTGGAGGAAGCGGCAAGAAATTGATTTGCGATTACACAGAGTGGTTTTGGCAAACGTGATAAAGCCCATCAAATGTGTCCACAGCTCTTTATTGTTTTGTCACAGATGTTGGTCACAGATATCGCAGTGGCATGATTATGGGTATTAAGTATGGGTATGTTGTATAGAAATATATGAGAGTGACATCAGTATATTTTCATATAACTCTAAAACATTTTAAAAGGCAGTAACATTTTTTTTAAGTAGCCTAATACTTCTCTTGCAGGACTGTCACTATGAAAAGTAAGAATCTGAATTTTTTTTCAGATAAAAAGTGTTTTAATTTGACAAGGTTGCAGAAAATTTTATTTTTCCTTGGACATCGATTCAAAGTGCAACAAAACTACCTGAGTAGTTTGTTACAAAAGGAAGCAAAAAGTCAGAATTATGTGAGCTTTGTGTTGGATCAGGGGTGCCAAACTCACTTTAGTTCATGGGCCGCATACAGCCCAATTTGACCTCAAGTCAAGTACAAGTATGTTCTAAAAACATTTGCATGTAATGAACAATTCATTTACAAAACATTTGATGAACAGCCTGAGATATCTTATTAAACAATATTACATGTGTTTTACAATTCACACTGGATGTACAAGCACATAAAACATTATGGTGTAGAGCTTGTGGAACTTAACAATTGAGATCTAGAAAAACCTTCTGTACATTTTCACTGCTTCACAGGAATGCCAGCATCACCTGACCAGGATAACTGTGCATTTATTATGAAAAACTGAAGATATTTTTGATTTCATTGCATGCAAAGCCATCCAGAGGGCCGAATTGGACGCTTTAAGGCGCCGGTTCTGGTCCACGGGCCACATGTTTGACGCCCCCGCGTTAGATGCTCAGACCCCAGTGATGAGTGTGCAGCGTTGGCTGAACCGGTGGCGCCCCCCGTGGCTGGTAGCGGTACTGAAGAGCCAGCGGGAGAGTCGCTGTGTTGAGTCAGTCCGCCGTAGCTCTGCCGACTGGAGGGATGTGACCCCGGAACAGGACGCCCTCCTACAGCAACACACCATTCAAACAGAGCACAGAAGAAAGTAAAGCTGGACCAGGAGGGGTAAGCACAAATCTCCCGTTTTCTTACGAGGGAAACGTTGTCAGGGGTTTTAGAAACGACGAGTGTGTTTGAATCCCAGCGTTTGCACCTCTGGCGGAGCAGCGGTACCTGGATGGTGTTTGCACCCATAGGAACTTCATTCAGGCTTTTGTCTGGGGCATGCTAGCGAGCTAGCTTGGCTGGTTAGCATTGCCCGCTTTTCCAATGGGTAACACGGGTTTGGTGGAGACTAAATGAAACGCGTGTTCACATTAAAACGAAGGCTACTTAGAAGTTAAAAAGAGTGTGGTCCGTACATTTTTCCCGTGACCGATAAAGCTTAAAATCCGTATCGAAAATGGACTGAGGCTCGTCGCTTGCTAGCGAGAGCGCTGCTACAGTTTGAACAGTCTGCGTCCCGCAACATGACAACGAAACCCGTCCACAGTCATGTGTACCCATCTCTTAGAGGAACATTTTCTTTCAGTTCGCTGCGTTTGGGATTCGGGTATTTTAGTTATTTTATTTGCCTTTGAGGAAGACTAAGAAGTCTTCTTCAGAGCCCTGTGATAGCGTTGTGTAGTTGGAATCACTTGTGCTCACGGTGATAGTGTTCACAATATTGTTCATAACGTGTCTTAAATCACGACTTCGAACCAGTTTTCTGTTTCCTGCAGACAGACATTTCATACAGTGCACATACATGATGCAAAGCTACATTTTGAATACAAACAGACCCATTTGTCCCACTCACCAAACACCCACCATCCACCCAAGACAATGCTTAGGCTTGGAGTTTATTTAAAAATGCAGCGCCACCAAAGCTTTTGGCCACTTTATTATGTTCAAGTTTGCTTTTCACATAACCCACTAGACTGGTTTTCTATTTTCGGACGGTGCCACCCATGGATGCATTGTGCCACCCCGTCATTTACCCCCACCCCCGGTCAGATAGCTGACAATTCTTTGAGTGGCAAAGCTGGCACCCTATTGGGAGCAGGGCATTGATGAGTGTGGGTGTTGGGGCTTGGCCACAGGCAAGCACACTCAAGTCTCCTGACAAATAACAGTCATGGACCACAGTATGTCAAGCCTGCCTTAGTTTGCACATTCTCTTAGCTGTCTGGATTTCTCAGAGAGATTAGGACCTTCCCTTCCCTCCTCACCTCCTCACACTTGCAGCTCTTCAGCGGCTGCTTCTCAAACCTCCTTGAGCCCTGAAGGGACCTCATCAGCTGCCTGCCAGCAGAATTTGGGAGGGAATGCTGTTTTATCTCATGACTGCTTGCTCTGTGTTTGGCACAGCACTTGTCATCCTGTCAGCATTAACCAGGCCACGTAGTAGCCTGTTGTGGACTGACACTGTAATACTAGAGCTGCTTGCCTCTACTCGTGGCTTACACACCCAGTGGCCACCAGGGTCTTTTGCTTTTAGAAGAATCAGAATCAGAATTATTTTTATTGCCAAGTTTGTACACAAATGAGGAATTGGTCTTGGTGTCATGGTGCAATACAGTGGTAAAGACTCGTACTTAAAAACATGCCTTTTGTAGCTTTCCAGTTCTGTTCTATGGAAGTTAAGAGACATCCTCATGTCTGTCTATTGTGTTGTTCCAAGCGTATAGATCATATAAATCAGAATTTAATGCCCTTCCTTGACGTTGGTTCTTTTGAAACTCTTGCAGCCACTCCCCTGAGGGACCAGCTTAAGGCAACAGCTTCTGTTTCAATTCCTTTGAGGAATCCTGAGGAGTGAGTTTAGATGTTCTGTGATCATAAACCAGATGATTTATTTTTTATATACCGCATGCTCTGTGGAAAAAGTCTTTTTTTTTTTTAAATCAAATTAGGCATAACGGCAAAAGAAAACTGCAAAATCAAGTGGTGTGTTGCTTCTGCTAAAAAAAGGTTGCATTTGAAAATAAAGCAATAGCATTATAGAAGTTTAATTAAATCCAAATAAGATTTTGAACTGTCTAGGAAAAAAACGAAGTCTGAATAGAAATGCAGAAATAGTTGAAAGATAGTTAAATACATCGAGAAGTCTTGCTATGAACTAAAGCTCGTACAGTTCAGCAGGATTGAATTCATGCCTCACATGGTGACAACAAGACATGACCTACTTATCAATCATGTTTTCACAATCTAGTTCACCACCATTGTTCCCAAGTACTGGAGCCATTGTTGTGAACACTGTTTCAGGACCTCCTGTAAGGGGTCAATCTGCTGGATGTAGAATTCATTGTGTTTCCTGCATGTTTGGATGGCTGTCACAATATCAGATTTTCATTTCACAATTATCGTGGTCCAAAAAAATTGAATTATCAGTGTTTTTGGTGATTTAATTAAACTCAAAATGCAAATGGTTGGGGGTGGTGAGACTGTGTGTAACCATGACCACACAAAAATGAACAGACACGATATTGATGTTTCATAATTAGCCATCACCGTCAGTTCACAGTTACGTGACATCTCCAGTAGAGACTTTGTTGTGTTAGATGGCAGAGAATTAACACAACTGATAAGACTGTGCTAAAGCACAATTTGCCAAACTGCAGCGTTGAATGAGAACATTGTGCTGTCCTAATTTCAGTCAGCTAGTTTTAATAGGTATAATGAGCTGGGTAATCATCAGTAGAAAAGAGTGTGTGTTCGTAAATGTGTGTACCTGCCATAACGCAGCTGCTCTGCAAAACCAGGCCAGGTTGTTGGCAGCTCAGCTGGCAGCCACACCAAGATTGTTGCCTTCTTAGGTTTCTCACACATTTGCTTGGGATGTGGCAGCAGCCTATGACTCAATTCAAGTTATTTTACCTTCTCAGTTTTTCCTCCCCGTCGAAGCTGTTGACCTCTCAAGAGGCCTGTGCAGTTCAGTTCTGCTGGCTGGAGGAATTTGATTTGTAAATCAGATGTTGTTCATCATGTGAGCAGCTGATTGCAGAGCCAGTAACAGTGGACCAGGCTATGTGCAACTGGGCCGGTTCACTGTGGCAGCCTCTGCCCTGCTTGACCCTCAGCAAATGTGAAGACCTATCACATTGCATACTGTAATCCCTGGCAGCAGACCCTCATTGCACTGTTAGGCCAGGCCAGAGTCCTGAAATGGTCTTGAGAAGTTTATGTTTCTCAGAGACACTGATGGGAATCAATACACACAATTCTACACAAAATATTCAGCATGCAAATGCCATGTAAGCAATAGGCCTGTCTCTATTTTTAAAGTGGCATTACTGAATGTGTAATGTTTTTAAGAGATGTGGCACTGCTGTGACATTTGAATCGAGCATAATCTCATTTGCTGGAATGGTAGAAATCTTTACCTGCTTTTAGCAAACACTGAAGTGGCCACAGTTATTTTAAAGCCACAATAGGATCTTAGATCTTTGCTTGTAATTGTAATTCGATCTTGAGAAGAACATCACGAATAATGTTCCATCTCTCGCACTGATTCCACGAGAAAACGCTGATGCTTTTATGGTGCAAAAAAACAAAACACCAAAGCAATACAGCGTGTATATTTTTAGAGGTTCTCTCCCTACTGCTTTATGTACATGAGCCGTCATTCTGGTCATTCATACACGCAGACACTAGCGTGCAGCAGTGGAAATGGCAGTTGTCTCCATTTATATAAATAAACTGTTGCCTCACAGCAGGAAGGTTTCTGGTTTGAACCCCAGCCGAGGCCTTTCAGTATGGAGTTATCATGTTCTCCTTGTGTCTGCGTGGGTTTCCTCCAGGTACTCCAGCTTCCTCCCACAGTCCAAAGACATGCCTGTTAATTGGCGATTGTAAATTGGCCATGGATGTGAGGTGGATAAAAACCTTAAAATGTATAGTATAAAGCACTGAATGAATCCACGATTTAATGTAGAGTCTAAAGCACTTTGAGTGGTCAGTAGGACTAGAAAAGCACTGTATACATGCCAGTCCATTTTCATCCCCAAGTCCTTTCCTTGGACTCATCTAACTGTTGGTTTGCTCACAGATATTCAGTCTCTTACCATGTGCAGTAAGGGCAGGGCATCATATGCTAACTTGTGGTGCCATGCTGTCTTAGTATTTTTGTTCATGTATAGGCCAGTTCTCCAGTTTAAAGTTAATTGCAATAACCATGTGTGATGCATCCTGGTAACTGTAAATGAGCAGGAAGAAGTCCCTGTCAGATAATTTTTCACAAATGATCAAACAGCGATCAAAGAGTTCCTAGTGAATGCATTTTTTATTTAAAAGGGACATTAATTAACAATGAATATTTAGGTCCATCGTGTAAATGTGCCAGATTTATGCCACACACTATACCAGCATAAATATCCCACAATGCAATGCAGTAGTGCCGCACATAAAAGACATCGCTAGACAGAGATTAAGGCAGCTGAGATCTAAGTCAGTACCTCTTCCTTTGAAGTGTTTAAATATATGGTTTCACTTTGCTAGATGTAATATACTTTTTGAAATCTTCTTAATCTTTACTTGGTTCATCTTAAACGAGGTGGGGTTACCATGGTAACACACCTCCAACCGGCAATGCAGCTCTCAAGTAGTGATGTAAATGGACTTAGTAGTGCGTCAGTAAAAAATGCATGCAATTGTTAATTCACTGAAAAACATGTTGGACAATAGCACATATACTGAGCATATAGTACATAGCATGGGGTTTCAGACACAGTACAACATTAATCAAAGACTATTAAAGTTCGACCGCAAGTACTGTATGCCCACGCCATACTGCGTAACTACACTAGTTATTTAAAAGCCATAAACTACAGAAGGCTGAACTAATAGACAGGAGACTTGTTAAAATGAGTGATACAAAGATACACACTCAATAGATCAGAATATTTTAGTCTACTCATACATTAGTTTATCAACAGAAAAGTAGAAACTTTTAAAAATCAATTACATACAGACAAAAAAGTGATAAAATGCCAGAGAGACATTCTCATTTCAGACCCTTAGCTTCATTTCCTTAGTTTAATTTCAGTGATGATTTAGTTTAGCTCCACTGCCTAGACGGGCTCAAAGAGCTTGATGTCTCAGCTCAGCCCAAAAAGACAACACTGACAAAAGCCCAACACAGGCGGGGGGGAATTATAGCTAGATCAGCACAAAAAAAAGCCCTTTGATTATGTCTGGAATATTAGCCGTATGTGTCTGGGGCTGGCTGAGTATCCCTCGAGGGATTAGCTTTGAGCCAGCCCACCTCTAGAACCTAACCTCAAGCGCACACACAAAGGAGTCTGGCAGGATCCTTATTGTGGCCCTTGAAAGGATTTGAGACGTGACACAGCAGAGCACACCAGAATAATGCTAGAGTGATCCTAGTAGGCAGCAAATAGCACTACCCCTAACCATATTTATATTTAGAGCTTTTCAGCAGAGCTGTAGACAGTGTTATTTCTAATATTCCTCCATCTTACTGCATCTTCAATGATACTGTATGTCTGAAATTATTTTATGATATTGAGTCATTGTTCGAGTATTTTATTTATTTTTTGTCTTCTGCCTTAGTGTGCCTATTGAAAATATCAAATTTGAAGGCATGTTGTCCAATGGATGACTAACTTAACTTAAAAAAATCAAACTAAACTAAATTTTGTTTTTGTTCTAGTAAAGGTTGTTATTTATTCAGCCATACCGAAAAGATACAGAAGCGACAGCTTCATCTAAAAAGCTGACACCAAGACTTTTGGTAGACATATGTTTCCATGTTTGTTGTCTTCTGATGAATCACTAAGAAATAGACAGTGCAGAGGACTGGAAATGTTGAGGACACAGTGGTTGGCTTAGAAAACTAAATGCACTGACTTTCCCTCAAAATTGGAGCATTTGGTGAGCAGTAACATCAATTCAGAGCTGGCAGAAAACATTGGGGCCCTGGTACACCTATCTATAGTCTAGAAAAATCTTGTCAAAGACTTGCTGTCAAAGAAACATTCGTCTGATGTGGAAGCAAAGCCAAGAGACTTACCATACAAGAATAAATGGCTACTAGGATGTAGAAAAATAACAGCAGGTGCTCTGGATGGATGAGTCAGAAGTTAAGATATTTGGTTCTAACATAGGGCAGTTGGTTCACTGAAGCGCTAACACTGAAGAATATAGGTTCTTGAAGGTTTGGAACTGCATTTTGCCAGAAGTAGTTTATCAGAATTAGTGGTAAGTGCAGGCCTTGAAAAGGCAAGTGAAGAGGAACCCAGTCCAGAAGCCAAAGTGTTCAGTTTACCAGTTGATCTGAGTTCCACCCCTCACCTGTGGTCATGAACTAGGGATAGTGATAGAATGAGATTGCGACTGCAAGTATACACATTGAGTTTCCTCCATAGGGGTGGCTGGCATCAGTCTTACAGAGCATATAAAGAGCTCAGCCATCCAGAGGGAGCTCACAGACCTATTGCTCCTTTTCATTAAAAGGAGCCAGTTAAGGTTGTTCAGGCATCTGATCAGGATGCCTCCTGGATGACATTGTTACAGGTTTTCTGGGCATGTTCAGCTGTTCGGGGCACCCAGAGTAGAACAATCTGCAGATTTTTATCTATCTATACCTGAGATTAAATATAGTCAGATTCATGAAGATTCGGTAACAAGAAGAGCTGACAACAGATGGTGTGGCCCCCACAAAGCCCTGATCTAAACATCAATGAGTCTGTCTGAGATTACATAAAGAGACAAGACAGACTAAATCCACGGAAAAGCTGTGGCAGACTCTCTAGGACATTCATTATGACCTTCCTGCCAAGGACCTTTCAAAGACTGGTGCTGTTAGAGGCAAAAGGTGGTCTCAGCTCACTAATATAAGTGTTTCGTGCACTGTCACTAACAAAAGTCAGCAGTGGCTTTTTTATTTTAAGATATGTAATGGTAAAGCCCCCTTGTGATGCACATGATTATTTGTACGTGCATGATTTTATGCTTTAAAATCATCCCAAACTAGACTTTACCTTAACCAAGTAGGTTTATAATTTTTTGTAATCCAGCATTAAAGCTCTTGAAGCCTTTAGTGAGAGTAGTAACAGAGTACATGTGGATGATTTTTGGGTAGTTATAAACGTGGCTGAAAGGTTAGGATTGCATGTGTGAAACTACTCGATACATAATCATGTTCACAATGTTAATCACTGTTGTACATTTTGTAATCCAGTTCAGTTCGCACCAGAGCTGTAATTATTTTATTTCTGTAGCTGCTCTACTGCCCAAAATAGTCATCTATGAATTAATCCTTATGGTCTCTTCCAGCCAGAAGAAGAATGGATGAAATCCACAGATGATTCCTTTTTAAGTGACTCACAAGCACATTATGATAATATAAAAACATCTCTGATCACCTTCATTTACATTTCTACATTGTTTCTAATTTCTGCTGAGATTGCTCTTATGGGACTGTGCAATATGTTTGTTCTTCTTACAGCAGATATTGCTGTGAATATGAGATAAAATAAAATCATTTTCAGGCTGATAAAAATACAAATTGCAACTCTCACAACAGTCATGAGGCTGAGCAGACATGGTGCTAAATATGGACAGTTTTCAAACTTCAAAAGGAAACATCAGAGGATGAAATGCCTCAGTCATGAAAGCAGTAGGCCTATTTATACAGATGGTGAATTTGGAATATAACAGTCCAGCAGCTGAAAAAAATGGTTATATTGTCACATTTCAAAATATGACAGTAAATTGAGGGGTCTTTGTTGTATGATGTTTTCAGTCTTCATAGATCTCAATACATGATTTTTTGGCAATTAGTGTAATTTTTCACTTCAGACACTCTCCTCATCCGTTACTCTTTATCTAGTCATATTCAGCGACTGTTATGTTCCCAGTGTGCAGGCAGGTCGGAGCTCCTGAGCCTCATTCATTCTTCATGCTGCTTGTCTCCTCGCTGGTAGGTCTCTTTGCTGGGAGTCTTAGCGCTTGCATTTGTCTGAGGTTAGGTGCTTGGAGACGTGAT
>VUQI01018590.1:1083-18303 GCA_015106735.1 Paratilapia polleni | reverse complement strand
CAGTTCTGCCCGACTGCGACCAGCCTCCTCTAAGGCCACCTCGTTCCTCTGGCCCTCTCCTCTGACAAGACTTAACTCAGAGCCCAGAGAGGTCACCTCGCCACAGAGCTGTCAACGAAGGCCAAAGTGTAAAATAATGAGGTCAGCGTGCGTGTGTCTAAGTAATCCCAGTGAGCCAAAAGCTCAGACTTCAGACTGCTCCAAACACTCAATTTCTGTTATGTCAGTGAGAGTGGATCTCCTTAATATTCTCATTTAAGGCAAACAGCTCTGGCTATGAGGACAGAAGCCCCACCCACCTGCTTTTTAAATCTTCCGTTTGTGAGGCGCAGCCAATCAGAAGAAAGCTTGCATAAAGGGAGGGTGACCTTAAGGGAGAGGAGCTAAAACTCTGGATGAATGGAGGGGCTGCACCAAGACCCAATTTTTTGAACTGTCCATTATGCAAAGCTATCCAAAGTCCAAATATAAAAGTATGGCCAAGTATCGTTTATAAATAGTGTGGAGTACATGGTGATTCAACAAACTCTACCACAGCAGAAAAGGTATTGCATGCCGTAGTGACATGTATGCAAATCTCATGGTAAACGAGCGTCTTTGGAAGTGAGAGGTCTTTCCAGGGGCTCTTCCTCTCTTACTGTCTCAACCTTGTAAAAAAAGTTCTGCACATAATTGGATAAACGTCTGTCCTGGTCTGCTTGCTTCCAGGTTTCAAACTTTAATCAGCAGGATGGCTAGTTTGCAAACTTTCCCTTATATTTATGAAATGTGCTTCTAAAAACATCTGAGGTGAGAAATAAGTCATGCAGCTGCACAATCTGCTGTTATTTTAGGTCAACAACAGTGAGTTTAAAAGTTTTTGAGAGTTCCCAGAAGTCACATCGAACGTGCTTCATTTGCCAAGTTGCCTAGATTTCAACTTTAAGCAGATGAGAAGAGGCCAATTTCATGTCCCATCTCTTGCAACGCTGGTTACAAACAATCAACGGAAAGCGTAAAGAACTATTGTTGGTGCTGTGGTATTGGTATCTTTAAATAGCTTTGTGCTTTGAAACAATTGTAATTCAATTCAAAATGGGCTGATGTAATTTAAAATACAGTGGCCTGCATTCAGGGTCAGTGGGTTAAAAAAAAGAAAGAAAAAAAAAGAAAAGTGCTAAAAAGCCACATTTTGAATTTGGTCTGCTCCGACTGCTGCACTGATCTTTAACTAAATCTATGCGAATGTCAAATAGGAAATATCTTTCTATGTGCCCTTATTTACAATAAAATGTAAACAGACATGCAACATTCATCATTCAAAGTATGCTTAAAGTGCTGGATGGATATAATCTTCAAATGATGATGTCATATAATCTGTTATATACCTGGGTGACTTTCTCCTGCATCTTAAGTCTCTCAGCTCTGAGACTTTGGAGCTCTGCCTCCATCCCCACACGGCTTAGCTCGGCGTCCTGCAGCGACTGCTGCAGTGTGATGCGGGCGGACTCCAGCTCCAGCCTGTCCTGCTCCAGCCGGACCAGCTCATCTCTGATGGTCAACTTTTCCTGCTCTGCCTCGCGTTTCTGAGCCTGCAGGGCGGCTCTGTCATCCTCAAGCTTAGACACAGAGGTACAAGTGAGTCAAATTAAAGGCCCTGAAAACCTATTTTTAATAGAAAAAGTTAAAACGGTTTTAGTTATTCCACATCAGAAATGTAGTGTATCTTTCTTTTCTCACTAGTTTGAGGTGGACTAAGCTTAGATGGAAAAAGGTGAAGGTACTGTTTGAATTTGAACCTGATGACAGTTACTGATTACACTAGCATTCACTCACATCCACGACACAACAATATTTCATGTCAAACAGAAATGCTTAAGATGTGAAACTACATTTTTGGAGGCTTTATTAAGGGACTTCATGCATCTGACAATTTATCTGCACCCAGGTGTGTGAATTAACAGTGTCATGGTCCTGCTTTTTGGTTCCTCTTTTGATTTCATTATTATTCTGGCAATGGTGAGCTTTAGTTGTTGTGAGCTGTGTAGATTTTATTGTTACTCTAGTATCTCCAGTGTACCCTTCTCCAGTGTCCTTGTCTTTGTGTTAGAGGCTTCGTCCTCCTTTGTTCCCCTGTCTCTGTCAGCTTGCAGTCTTTTTGTCTCAGTGTTATTTGTCTTTTGGTTATTTCCTGTTTTACTTTAAAGGTCAGTGTTCTCTTCTGTCTAGTTCTAGTTTTACTTTCTGTTCTTTTCCCTCCTTTGTGATTGTCTGCCCTGCCCGTATTGTTTTTCACCTGTAGTCAATTTTCTCTCTCTTGTTTGCAATTAGCTCCCAGTGTATATTTAGTCCTGTCTCTCCCTTTGCCCTTTGTCAGATATCTGAGTGATTTCTTTGCCTCATCCCCTCAGTCTGCTGGTTCTGGATTTCTGCTGTATGTTCCCCCTTTTTGGAATTTTGCATGCTTGGACTTTTGGTTGCACCACTGAAGGCCATCATTTGTCTGTTTTCACTCTATCTTTCTCTTGCATCTGGGTCCTCTCATCACACTACCTGACATGCAGAGTGTCAGCTTTTCTTTAGCTCTCTTTCTATCCATCTTTTTTCTGTGTTTAACTCCTTCAGTGTCAAGATGTGTGCATTATTTGTGCAAAGATCAAGGATGCAGTGGGGTACAACACAAGGAAGCTGTGTTGGCAGGCTTTTGCCTGACCTTTGAGTGAGTAGTTAAAACACTTGAATTAAATGTAGTTAGACACACATAATGAGATGTATTTGTTTCAAGCATACAGTATTCTTGAAGAGTTCCTGCAACTGCCTACCTGGAGGATGTATTTGTTAAGGTCTGCTTTGTCCAATGCTAGGCCCTCGTTCATGCTGCCCATCTTTGCTAGAGAGTCTCTAAGAGCTGCATCCTCAGACTGCAGCTTGTTAAGCAACAGAGAGAGCTCCGTGTTGCTGTTCTCAGCCTGGAGGGACAATCAGGGTCAAACAAAGGAAATGGTCAATATGAGGACACACAATATTAAATCTGCTAAAGTTTAATGAGAACCCGTTGTATTTTTCCTACCCGAGCAAGTGCCTCAGCCAGTTGTGCTTTTTCTTGCTCCAGCAGCTGCCTCTGAACCTCCCCCTGTTGGTGAGCCTCCCTCACTGCAGAGAACTCGCCCCGCTGAGCAGAGGCTCGACCCTCGCTCTGATCCAACTGCTTTTGTCTGTTTGAGGCAACATGCGTAGTGAACTGAACATCAGGCATGTATTTGTTACAGTGTGAAGTTTATTGCCATGTGCAGGGAGGGAAGACTGGAAGGCATTATTCAGCAGATGAAATGTAGTGTGTGTTCACACACCTGTCATGCAGAAGAATGCACAAGCATGAAGTAAGAGGGTACGTTTTTAAAATTGTTGAAAATAGAGTCAAGATTTTACACAAACTGGAAATAAAGGTGTTAGGGCAGCAGTGGTATGGTGCTGTTAATAAAAAGGTCAGATATGTTCATCATTGATTAACGGGGCCACATAGCTGAGATTGTATGGAGGGCGGGAGGAGTTTGTTAATGAGTGAGATGCTTATGTAGAGGAAGCTGATGCAGATCTTTTGAATGGCATCCTGTGAGCATGTGCAGCGTGTGGATTAGTGCCCACATTCACTTAATCTCTACGAATTAGCCGGCTTACATCCTCTGCGTCTCTGCTTTCGCCCGGCCTCTCTCCTGCATGGCAGCCTCCTTCTCCTCCCTCTCGTGGTCTCGCTCTCGCTGCATGGACGCCATGGTCAGCTGAAGCTTCTCGCAGTCCATCTGCAGGATCTGGCTGCTGCTCTCCGCTGCCTGCACCGCCTTCTCCAGGTTCACCTTCTCGCTGCAACAGTTCATGATGTGTATGTGAGAACATAGTGTGAGGTTAAATACACTGCGGGATGCAATGACTAGAAGCAGATTTTAAAAGGTGAAGTAACGCTCTGTGGACCTGGCCAGCGTGTCTCTCTCCTGCTTCAGACGGTCCCGTTCTCTCTGTGCGGTCTCTCGCTCTCTCTGAGCAGCGTCCCTCTCTCGCTGCAGAGTTTGACTTCGCTGTTCTGAGTCTCTTTTAGCCAAATCAGATTCAGACAGCTGCTTTCGTAACTGTTGCACCGACGACTGAGCTGAGAGCAGACGACCTCGAACATCCTGCAAACACGACAAGACAAGTGGAGGGAATGATTATGATGATGTTATAAGCATTCACTATTAACAACATATTTGAAGGTCTCCCCACAGATTTTACAACCTAATGTCTTTATTTGCATTGAGTTTTCAGTCATTTATTTTGTCCAGATTGTTCCTGGTTTGTTTCAAAAACTTTGCCAAACTTTGTAATTTGTCTTCAACATATTTTGTGAGATAAATGCCAGAAAGGTTTACTGAAGGGGACAAATGAAACGGTGATCTTTGGTGAGGGCTGTCTGTGTTTGTGTGTGGTCCTTTATTATTGAGAGGGTTTATAAATTAACATGTCACCTGCAGCTGGAGTGTCTTGTTTGTGACTGCAGAGCGGAGAGCAGACAGTGCTGGCTCCGGGAGAGGGAACAGCGAGGAGGGTCGAGTCGGGGAGGACGGCCTCCGGGGAGAAGAGTCACGGATCAAGGCCAGCAATGGAGCCCCAGAATTGTCCTGATCCGCTTCTGACGAGGACTCTCCATCCGATAAAACTGTCTGGAGAAAGAGGTTAAACTGAACCACTCCCATCGGGCATCCCACTGATGTAAAAATGTGTGTGTTGTTTACCTGAGCGATGTCCCTCAGTGTGTCTAACAGTGTCTCATTGTGAGTTCTCATCATCTGCATGTCAGTCTCATCATTGCCGCTCTGCTCCTGAAGGAAAATGATGTGTGCTTAAAGCACATAAAACTGACCAAAAAGAAACCATTATGGCCTTCGTGACTGACTCACCTCAAGCTTCCTCGTTAGTGTCACAATTTCTCTGTCCCTCTCTTCAATTTGACCCTTTAGTCTCTCCCCTTCTCGCACCAAATCCGACAACCTAAAAATTAGCACAAAAACAAGCATTAAAATTAAATTAAACTCTCCTGGATGATAAAAAAAACACACCTTTAGTTTTGTGTAGTTCACCAGAAATCAGCACATTCTCTGCTTTAAGTCTGTTTTTTGCCAGCAAAAGTCAGCATCCCGTTTAATTTCACAGTGAGTTATAAATGCACCTTGCTAACCAAACTAGCTAGTCAGTGCCAGCGTTAGTGCACAACTCCTAAGTGCCACCCTCTCGTCTACATATGGGCTTCAAAACTGTATACAATCTGTAGTTTTGGCAGGTGGGTCTAAACTGGGGATTTTAGAACATTTTATTGTTGCATTTATAAACAATACATGGCGTCACAGTTTCTGAATAACTGTAAAACTGATGCAAGTGAATTCATTTAAGCTGCAAATTGTATTAAATGTTTTTCAACAATGAAAAACAGTTTCCAGTCAACCATTAACAGCCAATGTGAGTATTTAATTTAATCTTTCTCACTAAAATTAATTCTGGCACTTAACCTAGCCCAATATTTTTAAGTGCACCGTCAACTTTTTGTCAAAGAACCTCTTAATCAAACACGTGTTTATCTTTCACACTGAGGAATCACCTGCGAGAGTTTCAGGCCATCTATGCCATGTAAGGGTTGAACTGTAACAACCAGGTATATATTGTGCGGTTTGGGGCTTCCAAAGACAAAAGAGAGGGAGGTTCAAAGTTGGACGTTGTAACACTCTTGCAGCCAAATACATTCTGAGACCATCTCACAAACTAACTGCTTCAACGACTTACATCTACTAACCAGCCAATATTTTTTATCTGCTTAGAAAGCACTTTGGGTCAACTCCTGTTGTTTTAAATGTGCCATATAAATAAAAGTGACTTGACTTGACTTGTTTGTATCACGTGTCCTCCAGCTGTTACCATGTACGCACGAGGAGGACGTAGCATGAAAAGAAACTGCGCTGTAGCATTCAAATTGTTATTAATTTCTGTGCAGTCTACATACATCAAACTTGATGTCATACCCAAATTTATTAGAACCATGTGGCAGTATGTGGCTCGCAATAGACTAAAAGATTGCTGCAATCTCCAAGTCAGTGTCAAGTTAATGAAGAAACTACGTGGGACTTTTACTCAGAGAACCAGGCTCACTTGAAGTAGCTCCTCCTGTTTGACAGCTCCATTAATAACAGCTTATCCGAAGCTAAGCCTGTAGGACGGCTCGATACACTGACCTGATGTTCAGCTCACTTCTCTCTGCGTCTGTTCTGGCCTGAAAGTTCATCATCTCTGCCACTCGATCTCTTAGCTGCTGCTCCAGCTGAACCCTCAGAGCTTTCTCCCGCTCCAGAGCCAGAGCCGCTCCTCCCTCCCGACTTTGCAGCGTGGCAGATAGACCAGCACAGGACACCTGAGCAGAGTGGGACATCCGAGCAAGCTCGTTGCGCATATCTGACAAGTCCCTGTTGGAGGTTGAAGAGAGATGGGAGGGAGTGATGGGGAGAAAACACAACTGAGCACACTGTTTAAAAAAAATGTCAAGAACAATGTTTACCTTTCAGTGGTGCTCTTCATTTCACAGACATGCCTCCTGAACCCGACCACTTGTCGCCACAGCGTCAGCAGTCGACTGTGCTCGCTGCTGAAATAGCTGTGGAAAGACTGAGCACGAGGCCAGAGAAAAATATAACAAGTAATTATTTTAAATTTATACTATACTTTTAAATTTATACTTCCTTTATTTTGCATCCCTCTCCCACCTCTTCTTCTCTCCTCCAGTCAGACTCCTTTTGTTCTAGCTCCTCTCTGGCTTTTGTCCAGTCAGCAGTGAGCCTGCGGATGTCCTGGCTGAGAGCCTCATTGGCCAAACCTGCCTGCTCCAACTGCTCTCTCAGCATTGCATTCACTGCAGACAGACTGCTGCTCCTGGAAACACAACAGGAAGAAACTAAAATAAATTGCATGCTTTAGCCACCCCTTAAATATCATGCAGTTCAGAGCTGAGCTGTTTAAAAGGAAACTAAGCTAATTTTACACATTACAGTTTGCTTAAATCAGACAAATGAGAAGATGGATCAGGCCTGGAGATGTGTGGTATAATACATGACTGAACTCATGAAGTCCTTAATTGGAGCCAGTGTGTTTAAAAAAATGCCTGACCATTTTCATATTTCATATGTTTTTGATGCAAAAGTTGTCAAATTATACCTGAGCATAATCATAGCTCATGATTCACTCCTGTAAAAATAACTTTGGCTGCAAGTATGAAAGCCTTCTCACAGAAACCTTCAAACCCTAAATAACAGAATTAAATGTACAAACTGACCAACACCTTACATTGGCAGAAAGATAACTATTTCTATCTGCCTTTACATACATCATGGAAATAAGCTGTTCCTGCATGAGTACAATACTATCCATATCAATACTATCCATCGGTATTAACAATAAGGTTACAACTAAAATAAAGTCTGGTTAAAGGATTATTTTAAGGACTACTGCGTATGTAAAATAACAAAACTGTATAAATCCATTTGCAGCTCCAGGGGGAGCTACATAAACTGAGAAACTGCCTCAAGTGATGTTCCTCGAGTCAGCATCAGGTAGAGAGTGATGCTAGCTAAGAGACCAGCTATTGGTGGGCCAAGAATGTCCTTGTGTCTGAATCCACCAAGCAAGTTGTGCTGCTCGAGCTAACAGTCCCGTGGGAAGATCATTGGACAAAGCCTCCGAAAGGAAGACCTTCAAGTATAAGGAAATGGTCAGCAACTGTCAGCAGTTGAAATGGAGAGCCAGGTGTCCCTCAGTGGAAGTGGGGTGCAGGGGATTTGTGCACCGTTCTCAGGCCAGAGCCTTTAGCAATTTGGGCATCAAAGGCGAGAGGAAGAGGAGAGCCATCCACAGCACCACTGAAGTGGCAGAGAGAGCCTCAAGATCGCTGTGGCTCAGTATGATGTTGAAAGACACGAAATGCCCAATGATCCCAAGAACAGCACAGATGATGTGTCTAGGCTGAGGCATCAACAGATGCATATTCACAGCAGAGTCAGAAAATGTTTTAAAAATCTGGTGATGTTGAGCTATCAGACCTCTGGAGCCCACTCCTTGTTTCTACTTGAGGCTAACAGCTCTAAGCTACATTAGCTGCTTCTCACATAACAACCCCAAATTTTCCCTGGCGGGAGAGTTCAAATCTCTGTTTAAAAACTCGTGAAACCAAAGAGTGCAACTGATGCACCTAACCTTGACTTTGTGTTAGTATCCATAGTCACGCGTTTTATTTAATGTGCTTTATTATTGTTCTGTGTCTGCTTTTGTTATGACCCTGTAATCGTGTGCTTTCTTGGCCAGTTCTGCCTTGAAAAACAGATTTTAATCTCAGAGGATGACCTTGTTAAATGCAGATTAAATAAATAAAAATCTCCCACTAAACTGCTGGTGCTCAAGCTGCACTGTGAGCACCGTAGGCTAAGTGCAACCCCAGCTGTGGCTCAGGTGGGTCGACTGTTGTAGGTTTGGTGGTTTGATCCCTGGCTCCTGCAGGACGTGCATCAAAGTAACCTTGGGCAAGATAATGAACTGAAAATTGCCCCGAGTGCATCCACTGAAGTGTGAGTGTGACAGATAAAACACACTTAAAGTGCGCAGAATAAAGCTCTGTACAAATGTGTGCAGTATTTGAACTGATACAGCGCTTTTCTACTCAAAGCGCCTTTACACCACAAGCCACATTCACCATTTGCACACACATAATGCAGCACTTTATTCTGCTCCTTTAAACACTTTTTACCTATCGCACACAAACTCGAACACTAATTTGGACACATTTCAACATGTGGAGGAGCCGGGACCGAACACTGACCTTCTGATTAGCAGACATCCTGCGCTACCTCCTGAGCTACAACTGGCATGAATGCAGCTCGTACTGTAAAAGTGCTTCGGTAAGAGTAGAAAAGTGCTATATAAATGTTGGTCCATTTACCATTTACTAAAAAAAAAAGTGTGAAATAAAAAACATGTTATCTCTGTTTCAGCTCCATTGAGACTTTTCAAGAGTCTGAGCATGTTACAGGAGTGCAAAGCTAAATCAGTGGAGGACTCTTTTAAGGTACACTAAAACAACACGTAATGTCTCTTCTATAATGATGCATCACCTCTGTTGTTCTTCCTCCAGACGGATTAAAGCATCCTCCAGGCTGCTGGTTGCTTCATCTTGATGGCGACCATTTGATGTTTCACTGTGGCCCTAAAATGAAAAGATATTATATATTGTATTATATATGTGGATAAAAATCGGCTTCCTTATGTTTACAATAAACTTTAGGTCACCTACGCTGTTTTTCTCCAACTCTGATGACTTCTCCTGCAGCGTGTGCTCCAGATCCCCACACCTCTTTTTATACTGAAGCACCTGAATCAGCAGGAAAAAATACCACCATTCATCACACCTCATCGGCAACATCTCAGCTACAGAGAAAAATAAAAACAGTCGTACCTTGGCCTGCAACTTCTGCACAAGTTGAGCCTGCCTCTGCTGCCCCTCCTGGTACGCGGTGAGTTTGCGCTTGTAGGCCGCCTGTTCTTCGTCCAGCCGTCTGCGCAGATCCACATTCTGCTGAGCCAGGCTGCGCGACTCTGGTGAATCGCAGTCCCCGTCTCCTGTTTCAAAACGCAGCGCCTGCTCCAGCTGTGGTTTTATTAAAGGTGAGAGGCAGGGGGTTGTGTTTAATTTCATACAAAGAGCTTTCACAGCTTGTCACGAACCTGCATGGCACTGCCTTGTCTGCAGTAAAATACCTGTATACATGTACTGTAAATCCCAACAAGTTTAGTATTTGAGATTGCAATTATGTTTCCAGACTGTAAAACAGAATTTGCCAAAGCAATCTCACCATCTAGCAGCTGTTCTGGAGCTTTTGGTTCAGAATTGTTTACACACTGATGGCAATAAGCTTAATTCAATAACTTGTCACTTGTGCAAATTGATGCTGCAAACTAAACATATTTAGTTTAGTAGAGATCTTGAAAAATGATCTCCATTGTATTCACAGGGTTTTCTTTTTTTTCTTAAATAATATTCCTCCACTATCTCCATCCACTACATGTTACAAACCAAGATCGTGGCTACAATGATCTTTAAAGAACCCTTATTAAACATAATTCAAAGTTCATTACTGTCTCTCTCATAAAGCTCAAAATGAAGGAAAATCTCCATCTAATATAAATGACTGTAGCTCATAGTGATCAAGGACTACAAATTTTCAAACTATATTTTTTCAGGCTCAATTTTCTTACTACACACATTTGTAGCCCCTAGTTTTGCTAATGTTTTCATTTTAAAGGGAAAGTTTACCACAAAATCAAATAAACATGTTTTTCCTCTGGCCTGTAGTGATTTTAATCCATCTAGATCATTTTGGTCTGAGTTGCCCAGTTTTGGAGCTATCGGCTGTAGAGATGTCTGCCTTCTCTTGAATATAACGGAACTAAATGGCACTCACTTTGTGGTGCATAATATGCCAAAAATATATATTTGAAAGAGTCAGAATCAATGTTTTTTTTTTCCAGAAATCATGACCCAGTTGGTCACAATAATCCACAAACCTTGCTGCTTATTTAAAGTGGGAACTATTTTCTTAAGACTGAACTACAAATGCCAATAATATCAGAAAGAAGAAAGAAGGATGCATCTACCAGTGACAAAAGGCTCCTGCTTATGACACCGTTACAGGATGTAAAAATTAAAAGAAACTGGTGTCCTCACGTGCTGAGCTGTAATGTTAGCCAGCTGGTTGCTTCTTTTGGCTGGTTGGTGTAGTTTGGTAGAAAAAAATGCACTGCCTGGCTAAAAAGAAAGTCAACACTTGGACTTAACTAAGCAAATAAATAAGAGCCTTCCATTAGATAATTGCTGCAGTGATTAATAAGTTTCAGCTGGCAACAGGTTATTTAACCTGAGCTGATGCAGTGAGTAGATTCTCATTTCAACCATGTCAGAAGCCAGGGTTGAGAACTGTCCAACACATTATTAAAACCTATAAGGATAGTGGTGAACCATCATCAGAGAGGTGGGAAAGTGATGCACCCATCATGCCTAGTGCCTATCATACAAGCCTGTGGGGGCAGTGTTATGATCTGGGGTTGCTTCTGTTGGTCAGATTTAAATTCAGCAACGTTATGGGCCCAAAACATGAGGTCAGCTGACTACCTGATTGACCAGGTTTTTCCATCAATGGATTTTTTCCTTCCCTGATGGGATGGGCATATTCCAAGATGACAATGCCAGGATTCATTGGCTCAAATTGCAAAAGAGTGGTTCAGGGAGCATGAGACATCATTTTCACACATGGATTGGACACCACAGAGTCCAGACCTTAACCCCACTGAGAATCTTTGGGATGTATTGGAGAAGACTTTACACAGCTGTCCGACTCTCCCACCATCAGTATAAGATCTTGGTGAAAAATGAATGCAGCTATAGATGGAAATAAATGTTGTGGCATTTCATAAAGCTTTTCAAAATTATGCCATAGAAAATGCGTGCCATCATCAAAACTAAAGGAGGTCCAACAATTTTTTTTTTTTGTCCAGGCAGTGTAGTTCCTAAATGAAACTCCTCACAACACGGTTTGTGGATTATTTTGTGCAACCTATTCATGATTTCTGAAAAAAAGGCACTTCTTCTGAGTTTTTTAAAGGTTTTTTTTCCCACACTTTGTGTGACATCTCAACATCCCATATCTCCAAACCTGGGCAACTTACACCAAAACAATCTATATGAATGTATAGCACTACAGGCCGGATGAAAAGTAGTACTTGTAAGAAATTATGATCATGTATGCAGATATAACATAATGTCTGTTTCCTACCAACATCTGTTTCAGTTGCTCAGTACTACAGAGCAGCTGTATCCCAATGTGGACACCAATTATCTGCTTCAAATACACATTAAAAATGAGTTCATTAAAGAAAAAAAAACATGCGGTCACTCTCCTTTCAAATGGTTGTTGAATGTGTGACATTACAACAGCCTACAACAGTGTTTAATATACTTTTTTTTTTTAATGGGGAACTAATTCCTCTGGAAGAACTTCAGCACAGTTGTCTTCTGCTTTTAGATGCAGGCTGGAGTTATTCCTTTTGTAATGTTCAACCCCAAAGGAGTCGTGGCGCCCACCCACCCAACACTACATCTCCCCTCTCCACTGAAGCCCCTGTTTACAGTCACCCGGGGTGACAGACACCATGGCAACATTCCACTTCAGTTGATTCCAGCCCCCATCACCTGGGAGACGAGCAAATCTCAGACAAAGGAAGGACCGAAAAAACACACAGAAATGAGGAAAAGGGAATGTTGCACAGCCTTTAACTATAAATGTCTGTAAAGCCAGAGCGCCTGAACAGTATACACATAAAGTCTTTTTATACATGTGATGGAGATCAACCAGTTATATAACTCTCAGGTTTGATTAGTCCATCCAAATCTCAATTTACTGTACCTATTTCTGCCTGTTTCACTATCAGTGCTATTTGTTAGTGTCCTGGAGCCTTGCCTTACCCTCTCACTGATTGCACCGTACTTGATGGCGAGCTCATCTCGGTCCGCTCTGCTGTGTGCCAGCAGGTCCTCCAGCCTCGCCAGCTCCCCCTGAAGCACTCGGTTCTCCTCCTGGAGGGACATGACCGAGGACATGGCCCCTGCTGCTCACAGAAAACCCAAAGTCAGGCAAAGAAGACATTGATTTGGTATGATGGAGAGACGATTGTGGCAACTCACCGTTCTCGTTGAGGTTCTTTGTCACAATCTCTCGTACTCGTGCTGGCAGACATGTAGGGGGGGCATCAGGAGAAGGACCCCTGACCGTCAGCCTCTTCTCCTCAGACAAAACGCTCTCCTCCAGCCTCTGATGGAGCAAGCACATTCATTTAGTCTGAGGCATTTAGAGAATTTAGAGCATTTAAAGATTAGCAAGACAGACTAATGAAAATATGAAGTAAAGCTCTATATGCAGACAATAACAACACGCAACAAAACTGAAAGATTACAATAAAGTCTCTGCAAAGTGCCACAAGCCCAATGGTGAGATTGGGACACAGACACAGGACCACAACTGCTGCTGCTGCTGCGTAATGAAAACACAAAACTGCTCCCAAACACAAACAAGCGCATGCATGCCGCAAACGAGCAGCTATATTTGTCCCACATCGCTGTCAGCAGCACTTAATGAAATGATCGAGTGAGATGGAAGAGGGCCCGGTGATCCTCACCTGGATCACAGACTCCAGCTTGTTGGAGTCGGTGTCTGAGTTTTCCGCAGCGCTCATCGCGGCGGCAGATATTTAAAATCCTCCCGGTAACAGGATTAACTTCGACTAATTGCAACCTCTTCACAAGATCAACGATGGTCTATTGCTTTGCAGCAGGTGCGAAAAAAAGACAGGTTTATGAGCTTGAGCTGATTATTTCTGGTGAGGTATGTGCCGACAAAGTTTGGTCGCGGGGGAGCAGTGACTGTCCGTCCCGTCGCCTCCTCCTCCTCCTCCGGTAAAGGCAGGCAGAGATTGAGGACAGCAGGATTAGCAGGTTTTAAAGGGAACACCCCACCTCCACCACTATTACCACACTCCCACTTGTCGCATCCAAAACCCTCCACGCATCTCAGATATCCAACACAGAGAAGCTCAAATAAAATTCGCAGTCAAGAGGAGAAAAATATCATTCAAATGTATCACTTTTGTGACGTCAGTATGTTAATATTATATAAATTGATCCAAACAGTTACAGCACTGCTGATCCCACTGAGAATCAACAGCCCACTGCCACGCTTTATACTCCTTACCGGAAGAAGGGCGCAAATCCTGCGCTTAAACAGTATGAAAGTGCTTCAGGTCAAAGCTCTTTACTTAAAATCCTACCTTACCCTTTCCAACCCTGAGGTCCCTGACTGCCTGTGAACCAGCCACCATTTTCCAAGGTTGAAAAGCAGAAACATTTAATGAAGGGTTTGGATGCAGCAGTGTAGTGCACGTCTTCACTTCTGTTGCACTAAATTGGGTAGAGGTGAAGATGAGGATTTTTTAAGACAGGATTAACATAAACCTCTACCAAAGCGTTGGTATTTACTCTGTGGTTTACAGTTTTGATTAAGCAGAAGCTTTTTTTTCCTCAATGGCCTGGTGATGGAGAAAGGAGACTGTGTTTATTTCAGAATTATCCAGGTGTCTCTTACCTATAAAGCATAATAAGGTTGTTCACTGTGGCAGTACAGCTGTGGAGCTGTTACTGAGTGATTTTATTTTAAGGGTCTTTTCAAATTAAAACGCCAAAGTACAGAACTATTATCAGCCAAAGAAGTAGCTGTAACGAAAAAACAGTACTCATAATGCAAAAAAAAAAAAAAAAATCCCTCTTGTCAACAAGATCATATTATCAGATTATTAATAGGTTACTAATCCAAGTAAGTATCATGTTACTGTTAGTTGTACTTTGGATCTGTATTTTCAAAGCGGTCCATCAACACTTTTTGTTTTCACTGTGTGTGTGTGTGTGTGTGTGTGTGTTTGTAGCGAAAACCAGTCTTTTAATGATGCATAAAGTACTAGTGACTGCCCCTGTCACTTAAAATGGAGTATAAAATTTTTGTATTTTCCTCTGAAATGCAGTGAAGTACCAGGCCAAAATGTCATAAAACAGCTCAAACACGATATAAAATATATTTAAGGTCAGTAGTTTCTATGACTGTTGCTTTAAAAAATGTGTTTTTGTTAGACAAGTCAAGACAGAACCAAGAAAGCATGCTGTCTGAATTACTTTCAGTTTTTCTTTTAGTGCTGTTCAGTATTGTTTTGGTCACCTCAGGGTGATGATTTTAGCCGTCACAGTTTGGATCTGCTTGCATGAAACTATATAAACTTGTCTGCAGATATATTGAGCTGACAAAATGCCATGGAGATGTAAAATGTCCAGATTCAAACCTCAAATGCTGATGTGGATTTTTCCTGGTGTAAAACTGGGGGGCAGTCCTTTGTTTCTGTTGCCACCTTTCATACCATGTGCATGAGGGCACAGGGGAACACATGAGCCTGAAAATCATGCCCAGTGCTTTCTACAACCATTTTCTACATTGTATTTATTTCTGATCAAATATTCTGATTTCCTGTGGGCAGGACTTTGTCCTTGCCCGCACCTGGAAACACCTCTGCTGATGGGAGCAAAGATGTTACATCTTCCCCATTACTATAGTGTTTTTACATTTAAGCAGCTGAAACTGGAATAATCCACTGGTTTCCAAATATCTTTTAAGTCAGAATAAACTCACAGATATTTTGCACTTGACTTTATTTTTCTTCTTCTTCTTCTTTTAGTGGTTTAATGTCTTTTATGTTTATTACATTAGCAGCTTTAGCGCAACAAAGCAACTGCTGTGTCATTTGCTTTGTGACACAAACGTTAAAGATGACGGGGTGTGTGCTGCACTATGTGGTGTTTGAATTGTCAAGGTTACAGACAAGAGGATCATTGTGTCAATACCAGACCCCCCACCCTGCCTCAACCCGCCTCTCCCACTTACACTCACATTTGCATTCCTATGCTTGTGAGGCCTTTCGCTTACATTATGCATTCCCAGCCCTCCAACCTTATAACCCTGAAACCATGCAGGCCTCTGAAGAAGCGAGTACGAGCATAAATGTCCCCAAACATCCCTAATACAAAGGTTCTTCCAGGAATAAACAACAAAACACTAATTGTTGGTGTTGTGATCAGAGTTATTAAAGTTTTGTATTTTCTAATAAGTTTTTATTTTTATTTCATTTTTAGTCTTTTTTTTTTTCAATCCAGTTTTGTTTGTTTTCAGAGTGGGTTTGCTTGTTTTAGTTTTTATTAGTTTCAGTCTTTGTTTTAGTTTCTTTATTATAGTTTTAAGGGTATTTGACAGGGGCATGTTTTACAGTACAAACACTTGATGACTCACAGTCATTTAGACATTTTTATTTTAGTTACCTATGAGTACACAATGTCGTTTCAATTAGTTCTTTTTTTAAGTCTAGCTTTTAGTTTAATTTCAGTTAACTATAATAACCTTGGTGAGTTGTGACTTAAATGTCTTCAAACAACTGAAATTCAAAGTTATTTACAGGAATGAACAACAAAACATTAATTTTAGTGTCGTGACCACATCATTCACGCAGTGGCCAAGACATCTGACATCAGTCTGCATCTACACTCACCGACCACTTCATTAAGTACACCCGTTCAACTGCTCATTATTGCAAATATCTAATCAGCCAATCACATGAAAGCAACTCGATGCATTTAGGCATGTAGACATGGTCAAGACGACGACCTGCTGAAGTTCAAACTGAGCATCAGAGTGGGGAAGAAAGGTGATTTAAGAGGCTTGTTGGTGCTGGACGGGCTGGAGTATTTCAGAAACTGCTGATCTGCTGGGATTTTCCCACACAACCATCTCTAGGGTTTACAGAGAATGGTCTGAAAGAGAGAAAATATCCAGTGAGCAGCAGCTCTCTGGGTGAAAATACCTTGTTGATTTCAGAGGTCAGAGGAGAATGGTCAGACTGCTTCGAACTGAAAGGAAGGCAACAGTAACTCAAATAACCACTTGTTACAACCAAGGTATGCAGAAGAGCATCTCTGAACATACAACATGTTGAACCTTGAAGCAGATGGGCTACAGCAGCAGAAGACCACACCGGGTGCCTCTCCTGTCAGCTGAGAACAGGAAACTGAAGCTATAATTGACACGGGGTCAGCAAAACCGGGCAACATTCAACCTTGTTGAATCAATGCCCTGAAGAATAAAGGCAGTTCTGAAGGCGAAAGGGGGTCCTACTCGGTACTAGCAATGTGTACCTAATGAAGTGGCTGGTGAGTGTATAACCATAGTAATGTAATATTGGTCTAACTTCAGCTGGGTTTTCCTCAAATGTCTTTGTAAATGTGCTAGTTGGCCATATCTAAAATAAATGAAAGATTCTCTATGTGTGTGTCAGCTGAAATACCTTCAGGCAATACTCTCCAAGTAATCAAAAGTTCAGTTTAAACTTATTAATATGTATAGCGCCCCCTCCTGGTGTGACAGTAGGAAACTGGTACTGACTTGACTGAGATGAAACCTTGAAAATCTGTTGATACACACACCTGTTCAATCCTTAAACCCCTCAAGCTGTCCACTTTTTTTTTTTTTTTTTTTAATAAACGGA
>VUQI01018579.1:1283-17967 GCA_015106735.1 Paratilapia polleni | reverse complement strand
CCTCTTAACTAGACAGAATGTAAAATACAAAACTCAAAGCCATTCTCTAAACTAAACAGAATACAAAACAAAGCCATCCTCTAAACTCAGACAGAATACAGAATCATTCTCTTAACGGAATATTGAATATAACTTAAAACCCTGGGTCTTTGACCCAGGGGCCCTGACAGTTTTTTTGTCCTGTCTCCCTCTGCTCTCTTCTATTTCCCCTCACCCCCAACCGGTCGTGGCAGATGGCTGCCCCTCCCTGAGCCTGGTCCTGCTGGAGGTTTCTTCCTGTTAAAAGGGAGTTTTTCCTTCCCACTGTCGCCAAGTGCTTGCTCACAGGGGTTTCTGTCTAATATTGTAGGGTCTGTAGCCTACAATATAAAGCGCCTTGAGGTGACAGTTGTTGTGTATTGGTGCTATATAAATAAAATTTAACTGAACTGAACTGAAAAAAATTTGTTTACCTCTTAACTTCTTAGACTTTGACATTAGGACTGTAATCAGGGGGATGCTAATAGTGTCTGTATTTGGTTTAATCTGTAATTTTTTTTACCTCTGGTTCACAGGAACATATCAAATTCATATGTAAACAAGCAAACAGTGCTTCAGCACACTCAGGAGCTATAAGTGCTCACAAACACAGACATACTCAAGAAGATATGAGCCAAAGTCCAGCTGCATCGGTGTGAGGTGAAGAATTCAGCTGTTGTTTCTTCCAGAAAAACAGTTTACACTCAATGTGTTATTGCTTTCATTTTTATTACAGTCATTGGAGGCAATGAAAGTAAGCCATTACATCTATAAACACTAGCTTGATAATGGCACACACCAAATCATTGGCTCTTGATTACATTTTTGGCTGCCCTGCACTCATAATAGAATATGTGCCTTAGTGCCACGTCGGAGGTCACTTTGGTGCGACTGTGTAATGCTTTATCCAGAGGTCACCTCGGGCTGCAGAAGGTGGTTTTGACTCTTGAATAATGTTTCAGGTCAGAATATGGGCTTCAGTGTGACACTGGTCACTGTCACCCAACATATTGATTTGGAGGTGAATAAGAAGCTTGGACATGTCTGGTGATCCATCAGACCATGTGCTGATGTTAGCTGGTGAAAAGCACAACAGTAAAACTCATCATGTGACTCTGTACAGTCATGTGCAAGAGCAGCTAGGGTCTCATAATAGACTCATACAGCCGACTGTGTATGGCCGTGCTCTCAGGAGGTCCTCAGAGTTTATTTATGTTTAGAATGGAAACTATGACGTGTGCATGTCTCTCCCTGAGCGGGGGTGTGTGCATGTATGTATGTGTGATGCACCACTCCAATGGCATGTGTGCCTCTCTGTCCCTCAGGAAAAAAACAGACAAGGACAGTCAAAGGAAACTGGAGGTTTCATTGCCAGCCGTTCGACTTGTGAGATCTGTGCTGCTTCTAGCGTCACTAAAGCACGTGTCTCTTAATCAGTATCTCAATATTTACAGTGACATAAACTGGACAAGTGGGGTGTACATGCACAGAACCCAAAACCTATCCCTGTATGGGTCACCAATTACCTGGTGGATGTTAACAGGTTCATTTCCAAAAAGGCCTTGAACACACCCCTGTATTTCTTATCTCCGGTAGTAAACCATTATCTAAAATCATTAATCATTATCTCTATAACCACTCCAGAGATATTTCAGCCATTATTTCCTGCTATCTAAGACCATGTATCTTCTCTGGAATAGTGTTTCTGAAGAAAGTGTCTGTAATGGGCAGGACATCAATTAGAGATAGTGAGTGAGTGAGTGAGTGAGTGAGAGTGAACAGACAGTTATTAGATTATTAGGTTAAAAGGGCACTTGTGGGTTGATATAAAGATTTTCCATGTCTATAAAATGTTATAATAATAATTATAATATCAGCAATGGATACAGAATGTATGAATCAGCTACTGGTATGATTCACTGCTATTATTTATTTATTTCTCCAACAAACAAACAGTGCAGAGCAATTCAGTATAGACTGTAAGGGTAAAGTTTTTCTTCACGCCCCCTACATTTTTGTCACTTTGCTCCCCCCTACTGGATTATTTGTGGAATTACAGTGTCCGTGATGCTGAGCTTGAACACGGCACAGGCACACAGTAGAAGAATAAATCAGTTCAATCTGCACTAAACTGTGGGGTGTTTTTCGTGGCTTTGGTGCAAAATGCATTCAGTGGCCACATTTTAGTGAGAACTGTTTTCTCAGTAAAACTGAAGGACCACTAAATCACAATATGGTTACAGGCAATTAAAAATCTTTATGGAAACATTTTAAATATTTAAATATTGCAGTTTAATTGAAACAGTTTACATTCATACTTACAAGTTCAGCTGCAGGATTTCCAACTGAATTCTCTGAACATTTTGATGCAGGACGAGTGATGCAATTTCTTTATATTTTGCTAGGAAAATGGGAAATAGGTGCGGCGATTTATTGAAACATGTGCAAACATAAATGGAAATGCAGTACATAATGCAAAAACAGAATTTTATGGCAGTGTGTTTGAGATCATTTTCATGATGAAAAATGAAGCCGTTGCCAATCAGATGTTTTCCAGTTGGTATTTCATGGTGGACCAGAATCTGATTAGTACTTTTTCTGTGTTCATAATTCCATCAATTTTGACAAGATCTCCAACACCACTGGCTGAAACGCAGCCCCAAACCACGACAGAGCCTCCACTGTGTTTTACAGATGGCTGTAGACACTAACTGTTGTATCTCTCTCCTGTTATCCCGTAAAATTTCAAATTTGGATTCATCACTCCACAAGACCTGTTGCCACTGATTTTGGTGCAAAACTACTATCTTACACCTGTCAAACTGTGTTATCTTTGGCATTTTTCATTAAAGAAATCAGGAAAAATTACAGGCTGTTAGTAACAAAGTGCCTAAAGCTACAATTTAAAATTGGTTCTTTGCTAAGTTGATTGTTGTGTGTTGACACAACACTGGTTCATCCCTTGAGTTAGGTGCCTTTATATGCTTGAATAATTCATAGGTCAGTGTTAAGTGGCTTAACAAACAAACTAACTAACTAACTACAACAATATTCCTGTAAAAATGGTCAGGTACAAGGACTAGACTGAAAATGAGTGAAAAAGCAGCCAATGTCCAAAGAAAAATTTTGAAAGACCTTCAGAAAGCCTGGAGGACTATTGCTCAAGAGCACTTTAAAAAACTACAAGAAAGCCTGGCTTCTTGGAAGCAACATATAAAGAAATGAGAGGTGGCTCAGGACTTTTGCACACTATTGTAAATCACTCACTGAACACTGCAGCGATACCCAGTTGAGTGACTGGTTATGTGTGCAGGAAAACAACGTGGCCAGCAGGGAGCAGTAAAAGTCTGTTTGTGTTGTGGTGACTGACGTTCATTGCAGTTAATCCTAGAAAATGTTCTTCTTCAGACTATACAGGATACAGTTCCTTTTGCACAAAGCATATTTATTCATATGTTGAATGGCACTGTGGACAATATTGAGCAGACAGTCCAGACTGAAAATAGCAGGTGAAAGGTTAAAAACACAGTTGGGACACTGGGAAACAACCTACATATACACAACAGACAGACCTAAAATAGCACAAATGACAGAAGTGGGCATTGAGTTCATAGATGTTAGTAATATAATACCTGATAACTAACCACTTTTCTGTGACCAGCAATTGACCAGCAGATGTGTTCATGTACAGTGACATCATAGATACCTTTTCTTATAGCATTTTTTTTTCCAGAACAACACAGAAAGAATTTGCCCAAATCAATGTGTGACACCCTAGATGGGTTTTACTTTGAAAAGACTCTATGGGAATTCTACCATAGACAGTATAAAACATGGATGTTGCTTCCAGTTTGGAAAAATGAAGCCAATGCAGAAGTACTTTAAACCTGCATTGTATCGGAAGGCCACCAGATGGCGATAGCTGTGGTTGCAAAACGACTTCCAGTCCTATAGAAGTCTGGGGGAAAATAGCTTTCTGACTTGACCTCTGTAATCACTTTCCTGCTGAGTTTATGGTCTTAACCTTTCATTTTGGGTCATATTAAATAAAAACTTAAGTCTATTTGGTAAATCTTGGTCAGTTTCTAAATGGAGGATTATCTGTAGTAGGAGACTGCACACTCATTGGCTAATGACTTGTCAGTCACAAGTCATTAGCCAATGAGCAAGTGGTTTCACAATCAGATCCGCCCTTCTTCATCAGGTTTTTTTGCAACCAAGATGGCGAGGGTGGAAATGCTCATCTCAAGGCTTCAAAACAGGACTTCAGAAACCAATGGGTAACATCACAGTAGCTACGTCCATCTTTTATAGTGTCTATGAATTGTATGAAATTATGGGCCTACATTGCGTCTGGCTGGTTTATGCTTTGGGGGTTAGATTGATGCGTGACTCGTGAGGAATGATAATTGGTTAGTTTAGGCAAAAGGAGTGAATCAGAGGTACGGTAAGGGCAGAGCCACTGAGTAAGTAATTTTTTTTTAATTTCAAGTGAAGGAATAATTCTGTATTTTGTTTTATTTCATTGTTTTATTCACACAACACTCATCTTCCATATTTCTATATACCAAGTTGCTCCTGCAAAAGAGACGCACTGTACAAAAGTCCTTTACAATTTTCAAAATTTCTGGTGTTGATTGTGTTGCCACTCTAGGACCTAATCTCTTCAGAAATATAGCCTTCTTTTTTGGATGCCGGTATAGCTCACTGCGTTGCATATGACCCATATGTTGTAAGGCTAATGCAGAGGCCCAGGTTTGAATCTACCCTCAGGCCATTTACTGTGTGTCTTCCCCCTGCTCTTTGTCCCAGCTTTCCTATCTTTTCTCCACACTCCTGCCGCAATAAAGGCTAAAAAGCCCAAAACATATTAAAAAAGCATAGCCTTTTCTACTGGTCATTAAATATGATACATTCAGTGACAAAAATTCTGGACCTCATTCATTTCTAAACCCTGATTATGGCCCTGCCCCCATAACCCTGAATTGGATAAGCGAAAGAAAATGAATCGGTGGGTGGATGTTTCAAAAGGCACCAACAACACCAACATGGTTGAGAGCTCTAGTTTAGTGACTCAAATTAGTGGAGGTGCGGGCTAGCAATTGACTACAGCTGCCTGTGCCAGCATACCTGTAAAAGTGGTCACACCTGTAGCCTGAGGCTTTAACAAATTCCAAAAGGGTGACTGTAAAAAAATAAAATAAAATAAAATAAAAAAATCACCCCCATGCAATTGTTGTGATAGCAACAGAAACCAAAACTGTTTTTTGCAGCAGGCTGTAAACATGCTGATTTCAAATCTGAAGTTGGGCATTTTAACATGAGAGTCTAAGGAGACTCAAATGGCCATTTGAGGAACTGCATGTGTTTGCACTTCCCATTGGCTTTGTTTTTCACCCCCAGAGGTTGCTGTGTGTTTGTAACATTAGCTTTGAGTTACTAGATGCACCTGTTTTCCTGGTACAGTTCCTGTTACTGGTGACCTGTCAGTAAACATAATGCTTAATGAATAATTATATATAAAACGGTAATTTTCTTACTATGTGTGTGTGTGTATATATATAAATATATATATATATACACCTAGATGTTGATGCATATAAAACCCAAAGGTCAGATGTAGAAGATGTTAATGGTAGAAGCTAGTATTGTTCTGTTTGGGTGCCTCCCAGTGCTTTATAGAGAATATGGAGAATGCTCCTGTTCATTTAGCTGTAAATTTTTTTCCAAAAGCTAATTATGCCTTTGCAACCTTTGTTAAAGTCCTTTGTATTACAAAGTGAATGCGAGTGAATGTAAACATCATTGCTTCATGGACTGCTGCGGAGGATTATTTTATCTGATCTCCTTTCATTGCTTAGCTGAGCACCAGCGCTCAGTGTGTTTCTTTCAGCGGGCGAGGGGAAGTATTGGATGATGTCACTGCTACCTGTCTGACTGAGTGAGTGATTAATCACCAGGAGGCTTGCAGTGGGCGGAGAGGGCGAGGGGGATCGGATTGGAATGACAGAGGGAGGGGCGTGAAACCGATCAATCTCCATGACTGACAGGCTCGATGTTAGGATCAGCTTCCCTGGAGGATACTACATCAAGCACAGTCAGGCACAAAGCATAAACATGCAAACAGGCATTTACACAAACACACACACGAACCTCACATAGACAAAACTTTACACATGCGTGCAAATGTTGGCTTAAAAATATGCACAGGACATGCAAAAGTGCACTCAGACAGACTTGGGCACATGCACACAAATTGCCATCATTGTACAACCCACCCATGAGTACTGTTTCTCCCTTCATCTGCTCTCTAAGAAAGTGAGAAAATATGCCTACAGGTACAGGTTGGATGATAACAGCCTGAGTGCAGATGAATTTACTGCCATCACACACACACACACACACAAACACTGATCGTCACCTTCATGTCAGCAACACATTCTCATCATGGTAGGGAGTGGAATGGAGAGAGGGAACAAACTCAAGGGAAACAATATAAAGTGCAATGTTAGACTAACCATCACCACATGCAAACGTGAAAACGAGCAGCACAGAGAAAAATTCCAGCATCACACCTTTTCTAGAAAAGTACATCTCCCCTTCCTACCCCTTTTTCCTTTCGTCTCTCCTTCCTGTCTTAACCCCCCCTCCTCCTGCTCTGTTACAGTATCATCTGCTGATTAGCGGCATTTGTTTTCCTGTTTCAGAGAGAGAGAGAGACATCTGTCACTAGCCAGGACTGACACATGGAAGCCCACCCAGAGCCCCGAGGCGAAAGCCTGCCACCTGAGAGCCCACCACCAGAGAACCTCTCCCTGGGGTCTGATGATTCCTCCCCCACAGATCTCATCACTTTATCCAAACCCAGCACTTCTTTTTCTTTTTTTAAACCCCACTTTTGTTCTCTCTCTGTATTGTATTGCTCTTTTCCCTCTGTACCTCTTGCTCCGTTGTTTTTTGCTTGTTTCCCATCTCTTCACTTGTTTTTCATTTGTTGTTTACATTTTTCACAGATATGCTGCATTAATATTACAGAAACATTTGCGTTTTTCTATCTGTCCAGTTAAGAACTAACACATGCCCCCATTAATTACACCTGATGTGTTTAATAAAAGGTATGCCTGCAGAGGCTTGCATAGTCTCCACTCTTTTACTGCTGGAGGTCATCATACTCTCATGGCTGCTGCATTTTATCCAGTAGATTCTAACTTATCATATTTATTTATTAAAGCAAAACATGATATTTTTGTAAACTTTGGTATGTTGTGTTGCAGCATATTGTGGAACACATTATCATTTATGTAAGTACAAAAATAAATAAATAATTATGAATGCTCATAATAATAATTGACAAAGTTTCACATAATGAGGTCAGCATATGTGTGAGTAATTTCTGTGAGCCAGGAGGTCAGATTTAAGACTGTGCTAAAGGCTTGGTTAAAGGATGTCACTGAGAGAAGATATCCCTAATCTGGTTCATTTCATCACACAGGTGTGGCTGTAAACACAGAAGCCCCTCCCCCCTACCCTTCTGTTTGTGAGGGGAGGCCAATCAGAAGAAAGCTGGCTTAAAGAGATAGGAGCTAAAACAGCTGGTTTCAGGAGATGAACTGAGGAGCTGCACCAATTTCCACCATCATATTTAACTCTGAAACATGCCAAGCTACTCTGATAGTTTTACTAGTCTAAGAATAGAAATATGGAGCTGGAAATGAGCATAATAGACCCCCCTTTAAAGTAAAAGTATATAGCATTAAAACACAACTGGTTCACAATTAAATCTATAACAAAAGAAGATTTTTGCAAAATCTGACCAAGTATAAAGTATCAGAAATTGGAGATATCCAAACACCAAAAGCTCCACAGCTAGGCTTAGCAGCTAAGGAGACAGTTGTTTTCTCATTTTACTGGAAAAAAAAAACAAAACTAAAAGGAAAGTCAATATTGAACAAGCATCACAACCCTTAATGCACATTGTAATTTAAGGCTAACATGACAGAAACTGGAGCGTATCAAACCAATAAATCATATCAAAATGAATGACCTTGTGTGCCCATGTGTGCATGCACTTTCAAGCATGAGCACATTAAATTTCTTAAGGAAAAAAAAAGGGGGAAAAGGCAGATTCCCAGAATAACTTGAATTCCTTTAGCCACTGACTTTCTGCCTGATGTCAGAAGGCCATATGCTCGCCACACACAATAAGGAAAGGATACAAACACATTCACACACACACACACACACACACAGAGTGGCTGTTAACTATTGTGTCTTACTCAGCAGGGAGGGTGGAAGACAATTGCTGTGTGCTTCTGTGGTTACGGAGAGGGAGTGAAGGAGCGTGTGGGGGCTGAAGGATGAGCAGCAGCTCTTTGTAGTGACGTAAAAAGAGCCAAACAGCATCAATGAATATAAAAAAAAGATTGAACAATGTGTCATTTGGAAGACACCAAATGTTGGACAATGAAGAAAAACTCCCCAAATTCTTCTGAGCTACCCCTGAAAGTTCAGTTATTTTATCAAGAGTGTTGCTGCTGCATTTTAAGCACAAGCATTACAAATATACAGTATATACTGTTGTATATATGCTACTATTTCAACAACACAACGTTCTCTCCCTCAGCACATCTTCTCTCACTGACTGGGGGACTACCATCATACTCGACCGCTGTTATTTTGTCTGACAGAAGAGGAAGAAAAGTGTTCTCCTCTCAATGATCACCTGCCATTACGGAAAGAGAAAATTGGATTTTCCTCTGGCTCCTCAGCGAAAGAGATTGGATTTTTTTGATTTGAGGTGGCCTCTAGTCTTTCACCGTATGAAAATGGGAACACCGTATTCACTCCAGTAATATCTCATATGCATACTTGAGTTACCATTTACTGAGAGTAAATCATACTAAATAAAAGAGAGTGTGCGTGTGGCATCCATTTTAACCTCTTCTCTAGATAGTTTCATATTTAGAAAAGTACACCAGAGTTTTTATGGCTTTTAGACCATCTTTATGACACCAGTGAAGCAGCAAACACTGTAGGAACATACAGGATTTTAAACAAGTTTACCAATATATTTTAAGCTTGTCACAGGCATAGACTGTACATAAAAGATGGATGTAGCCACAGTGACATCACACGTTGGTCTCTGGACTCTGCATTTTGGTCACAGAAGTGACCATATTTGGAACGGAGGGTTGAATGCTACATTATTAGTTAACACTAAAAAGCTTGTTTAGCATGCTGCAATCATAAACTGTATGGGTACAATACACAGACTAATAGTGCTAAGTAACAAACTATTAAAATACTTGAGTCCACTTAGGCTTCAATTACAGAGGCCTAGAGACCAGTTGGCAACCCTCTGGCAACCTCCAATCAATAGAGAAAGAAGTATATTCCCCA
This sequence comes from Paratilapia polleni, assembly GCA_015106735.1. Lineage (NCBI taxonomy): Eukaryota > Metazoa > Chordata > Actinopteri > Cichliformes > Cichlidae > Paratilapia > Paratilapia polleni. The sequence goes on along the minus strand of VUQI01018579.1, from coordinate 8,550 downwards.
ATTCCCCAACTGGTTGGCAAGTGGTTGGTGGAGGTTGCTGGCTAGGTGACATTGATCTCAAAGAAGGTGCTGCACCAAAAACCTCCTTGTGATTGCTTTGGTTGCTTGCACATTGCTGTGGTGTGCATGGAAGATGCTGACTTGTCTGCAAACACTCGCTAACTAACCACAGAGCGGTAGTAAGATTTGAAAAAGTGCAAAGCAAACCGGAAACAGAGACCATTCCCCTTCAAAGTGAAAGTTGTGCCTTACCGCTGAAACTAACACATTTCAAAAGGCACAACTTTTACTTTGACGGTCGACGGTTTCCGTTTCCAGTTTGTGTCACATTTTTCAAAGTTTCACTACCACTTAGCAAGTAGTTGGCGAGTGTTTGCAGACAAGTCAGTGTCTTCCATACAAACTACCGGCGACCGCAGCAACCTGCTAGCAACCAAAGCAATCGCAAGGAGGTATTCAGTGCAGCACCATATATCTGTTTGCGACCAATTTCACCTAGCGACAGCAAGCAACCTCCAGCAACCACTCACAACCTGTCAGGGAATACTCATTTCTTCTTAGCGACTGGTGGCTATCAGGTGGCCGCCAAATGGTCTCTACGCCTGTATGACTGGGGCCTTAAAAAAAACTGAAGCACAAACTTCTTGGCCCATCTGTACCACACAGCGCACCATATTATTTGCTGGGTTGAGAGGTCCAGTTCAGTGATAAAATTAGGGGGAGTGAGGTCTAGCAGATAGCATTTTTTAGCCCCGGAGATTGCTGCTTGGTCACAGGGAGTGCAATCGTGTCTTTGAAGAGGGCCCCACAGTGTTTGATAATTTGGAATGACCTTTCAGATTGATAAAATGACCCTGATGATGCTGTCAGGGTTAAATCCAATTGAAACCTGTGGATCTGGCAAATTCATTAGCAAATAGTTGCTTTATACATCCAGCAGGCACAGAGCAAAGTCTGCATCCATCTGAGTCATGTTTCTGATTACGCGAGTCTAAAAATGTGATTAGAAGTAGCTCATTCTGCAGATAGGAAAAGTCTACAGTATTCAGTTCAACTTAAATGGGTTGTTTTTTTTGTGTGAGTCTAGCAGCTCCTGCTCTAGCTTCTAAGTATCAACTACATTTAGTAGTCGCTAACTTAATTTTCCCAGTGTTTGATGCTTAAGAAAGTACTGTTTTTAAAAAACTAAAAGCAGCCACATCTGAAAAGGAGGTAGCTGAAAGCTAAAGGTAGGTAAAGGTGAGGTCGCTATAGCTCTGCATAGCCGAGCCTTGGTGATTCAAGCAGCATCCATTGCTAATAAAAAAATATTGATTAGTGCAGCTCAAAAATGAAACATTTGTGCCACTTGGTAGCTACTTACCTTACAATCACTCTGTAAATATGCTTCCAGTGAATGGTTGCTAAAGAAAGACTTGTAGAGCTCCAAAACTAAATTAGGCATAGTACTAATTAGGATATTGGTGTTGACAGTCTTGTTTTGTTTTGAATCATCATCCTTGTGTGGGAAATCACACCCTCAGGGCAAATAGGGATTACCATTCTTCTCCAAAAGGCAATTAGACCTAATTAGGTATAATTATGAGGCGAGGTGGTTTCTCAAGGTTCCTTTCATCTCCAACCATCTTCCCCTGTTATGTAGCCAACTTCAGTTACAGTTTCTGACACAGCCTATGGAAAAATCTCTGAGAAGCACTTTGTAATTTTGTTAAAAAAAGTGATAGAGAATATATGCGTTTTTTTTTTTTTAACATTATTAGCATGGCTACTTCACAGAATAACAAACAGCTGTGATTTGTTGTTACATAAGAAATATTACAATCTGGTGATTATTTTTAAGAGAAACCACTAAACTTCCTCCACTCTCCAAGCCAGCACAGATGCCTCCGTCTATCAGTCTTTACGGTCAACAGGCCAGAGTCACACTCACTGTTTTGATCTCTCAGCGGGGTCCTTTGAATGAATGTGTGTGCCCGTGTGTGTAACCATCTGTGTCTGGCCACCCATCTGTACGTTGCTACTCCTCCCCACCTCTCCAGCCTCCAGGCAACAAGACAAGCTCAGCTCAGCTCTCCACCCCCATTCTTCCTCTAAAGCTAACAAAAGTGATTTTTTTTTTAATGCCAAAAAACACAACAGCTTTACAATACTGAACCTTAAAGATTGAGATTCCACAAATTTGCCCTAATTGGCTCGAGTATTGCTACACTGCTGTTTGGTGGTGCTAAAAAAAAAAACCCAAAAAATACAAAATAGGACTTTTCCTGCTTCCTATTACAAAAAGTGAAGTGAAGCTAGTGTTTATTATATTTGATGGACTTTTTTTGTTTTGTTTTGTCCTGGCTGTTGTTTTGACATCTGCTCTGCATCGAAGAACCAGCTACGTACACACTCCTTATCATCTTGTCAAGGTTACATCTTCATTGTGTTCAAAAGCCAGAAGAGCAGATTCAGCTACAGTTCTCACACTTTTCTCTGTAAAGTCTTGGATAAATTTGTACTGTTGCTGCAGTGTACATAGGCTAATGCAATATTTACTTCTGTGTTTTTTAGCCTTGACAGTGGTTTGGCCTCTTGTGGTTAGTGCTATCCACGTTTTGTACATGGCTTACAAAACACAGAGCAATGGAAGGCGGTGCAGTTAAATCCATGGATGGAAAAAAAGGGAAAATGTGTAGACCAAACAGAATTGGTGTCTCCTCTGCATTTTCAGCTTCAAGGTCAGTGAGCCAATCAGGTAGTCACAAGTCAGAACGTTAGTTCTCACCACAAGATGTCTAACTGAATAAAACTATATTATGAGTCGCTGTAGAGAGGAAATCATGTCACGTTTTTTGGTAGCCTCTGTGCTAGCATAGGCTAGCATGTATGAAAGGCTAGCATCTTGCTTTTGTAGGTGCTTGTAGAGCTTAGATATCCAGAGGCTTTTTTCTGCTATTACTATAAGCAGTATGGATATCATGACTTCTAAGTAGTTGTAGATTGCTCAGCTATTTCTGTCCCATATCCTATAAAAAGTCATATTAGATCTTTTTTTTTCTACAATGACGTAGTAAGATGCAAATTGTGATGCGTCATACTATGGCTTTACAGATAAATGTGATTATTCTGGAACGTGCTACAACCAACACTGGTCATAGTCACAGACTGTATATAAAAGATGGACATACCCAAAGTGTCAAAGTGATATCACCTATTGATTGTGGACTCTGCATTTTGAAGCCTCAGTGTTAGCATTTGGGCTGCCACCGTGTTAGTTTTTTTGGAGCCAGAAGTTATATTTGGACCAGACATTGGAGTGCTAAGTTATCAGCTAATGCTAGTAACCTTGGTTAGCAAGTTGCATCCATAAACTGTGCAGGTACAACGCACAAGCGCACAAACTACACAAAACTACAAAAACACAAAAGTACAAACTCTTGAACGGTCTTTACCAAAAAGTAAGCACTTAGTGAAAGTGAGGCCTAGCAGTTGCTGATTGGCTCTGAATCAAACTGGCAACACATCACTTACTTTATAAAGTCATTAAAAAAAGTCACCCCACTCAGAGTTGCTACTAAAGGTGGAACCTATTTATAGAGTGCAAAACCATTATTTGTACCAGGATGTAAATATACTTTTTAATGCTGTAAAGTTGGCCACTTTAATATGTAAGTCTATTGGGACTGATTCACTTTTGGAGTGGGCAGTAGAGAAAACTGGAGAATATGTACTTCGTTTTACAGCCCTAGAGGTGGTAGAGCGCTTGCGGTACTGAAAGCCTCAGCACATCTACAACATAACGCTGCTCTAATTGGTATTTTATATTAACAGTTAATTCAATTACTAATGTAAAAGTGGTCATTTGATGTACAAAGAGATAGCTTTACAGTTCTCATCCACTCTAGAGATCTTTATTGTATCTTCTGGCTCATTCTTTTTTTCCCAGTCCACAAGTTTGGTTTCATTCTCACGCCTTTCATGTTTCCTGTAGCGTTAGCCAGCTGTTTTCTATCACATTTGAGAATAGGAGGCATTTATGTGACGAACAGACAAAACAGTGTTGGCCATCAGAGCAGAAGGCCATCCTACCTCTGCAGAAACACTCAAAATAATCAGCTGTGTTGATTAGAACACAGAGAGAGACCTTCACACACACACACACACATTGATAAATTCTCTGACAACAGTTATGTAAGAGACACAAAACAGAAGATGGTTTATCAGAGAAAATGTTTCTCTGCTTTCTCTGCTTGTTTGCTTGTTTTTGTTTACTTCACTTTGTGTGCATATATGTGGTATTATCTGTCCTTTTGTATTAACTGACTGTGCGCGAGAGGTTGCGCATATACCCGAATGTGTGTTTGTTTGTATTCATCAGCGTGAGCAATGTTTCAAGAATGCTCAGAAACACTGCCCTGCCAAATATCAGTTATGCAATTGCATCGTTTTCTGTTGCTGTGAACTGCTATCACATCACATCCCTAATTCTTCATTTTCTCTCCCCACCTCTGCCTCTCCCTCTTTCCTCACTCGCTCTGTTGATAGATAATACTTTTTCACCCATTCTTTCCCCAGTTGTGTCTACATTCCTCCCACCCTCCTTTAATTCTTTATTTTGCACCGCATCTTTCTCCTCCATTCCCCACTCCTTTTATATCCTTCTCCTGCAGACCCTTGTTATTCCCATGCTTTCTGGCACATACCGTATACCGTATATCTCTTTGTCACTCACACCCTCTCTCTTTTACCTCTCTCTCTTTCTCTCTGTGCATCCCTCCAGGGTACAGTCTGTGCTTACAGGCTGTTCCTCCAGAATTGATTTCTACCAAGAATGCAATAAAAGTCACTGAAGAAAGAAGAGGAGCAGCTGAGTAACGACTGCTTGTCAATCAGTGCGGATGGCTGCGTGTGACTCGGGATGGGCTGCTCTATGAGCTCATGCAGATACACATGCATGCAAGGAGCAGAGTTCATTCATCTGTCTATACCTTACATTTGAAAGCATCTTTGGTGTTCATTTCGTATCCTCGTTGTGAGGTTGTGTAAGGTTGTAAGGATTTCCTGTCACCTTGATGCTTTTTCTGTAACTGATAATCATTAGTTGTGCTGCTGTTTGATTAAAATCAATTTCTCATTTGTCTACAACAAGTTCTTGTCTTTACACAGTTGTGTGATATATAGGGATGGGCACATGACAGACACCAAATGACACAAATAAACAAGATATTCTGCGATTTACTGTGTGAGTGAGGGAAAATATGATACTTTGATTTTCTAATTAAAAGGAAATCATTCTGCCATCCATTACTGGAAGGTCCATATACTGTACACACAGGCCTTGTAAAAAGGGGGCTGTACCAACTCCTCAGTCAATATTAGACATAGATATTCACAAGTGAAGAAGAAACCGAAAAAAATAACCTGTATGGAGTTTAACACTCAGAAACTATTCATCATGAATGTGGGTGTAGTTTGATTAGGGTTGATGGACACATCCACCAATGTGAACAGGCAACCCTCCAATTATCATCAGATTTTGATCCACCAGCAGCCTCCAGGGCTGAAATAGTTCTGTAAGCTGACACAGAAGTGCCAAAACTTCCTCAAGTGGCCACTTGAGGCTGACTCCAAATGCGACTCAATGCTCATAGACTCCCATGTTAAAGTGCCCAACTTTACAGCAGCATTAAAAAAATATTTACAGCCTGGTACAAAAAAAATACATATATTTATACAACTCAGCTTTTTACTTCGATTTCTATGATTAAGGCTGTGCCTGCTTTGAGTGATTGACTGCATATTTATACTTTCTGTGTTGACAACACAGGCAGCTAGAGCTGCTAGCTGTCTGCTTCACCATCACTGATTTGAGTCATTGTGCTGATCTTTTTAAGCCTATTTGTGCTGTTGGTTGTTGTTTTTCTGATGAGTAAAACTGATTGCTGTGAAATAAATTACACTAAAGAAGTCTGTGCTACAGTTTTGGTGGGTAAATTTCTGTTAGTGCTTGTCAGAATTATCTATCTGAAGGCCACCAGATGGCGATAGCTGTGGTTGTAAAAAGATTTGAAAATGGCTCTCTGTCTTGATCTCTGTAAACACTTTCCTGCTGAGTTTATGGGCTCAGTCACTCATTTTCGGTCATATTGAATAACAAATTAAATCTGTCTTGTAAATCTTGGTTATGTTAAGTTTAAAAAGGGAGGATTATCAGTGGTATTATCTGCATTGACTAACAACCTGTCAATCACAAGTCATTAGCCAATGAGCTCTGTTTCACAGTCAGACCCCACCCTCCTTATCACACCTGTTTTTTTGCAACCAAGATGGCGACGGTGAAAATGCTCATCTCACGGCTTCAAAACTGGATTTCACAAACCAACAGGTAACGTCATGGTAGCTACGTCCATCTTTTATACCTCTATGTTCTCAACCTAAGAGGTCGCAGGAAGTATGAAGGAAGGAAGTGTGATTTTGATTCAAATGTCTGATTGGTTTATAGAAGTATATGACATCATCTTTTTCCATGAAGGCCCCACCCACATCAAACCAGTACAAAAAGACCAGAATGCCAGTATTTAAATCTCTTCAGCAGAATACTAAAAGCTGCTCTAGTTTTGGCAGAAATAAGCAGATTGAATAAATCGGTATTTTATGGCCTTCAAAGATGCCCTTTGCCCAAATTAAAATGCAAACTTCATTTCATTCACCCCCATTGCTGCATGCTACTGCAGAGATGTGAGGAGATTTTGTGCATACACACTTTGTGTATATGTTCGTGTGCACAGCTCAGTGTGCGATAGTTCAGTGTAATGAGCATCTGGACTGAAAGGCAATCCTCTCACTTACCGTGTGTGGGTGTGTGTGTGTGTGTCAGCAGGAGGTCAACACCATCCAGTGGGTAGCAGCTGCCATTTTTCCTCTCCTGTCTCCCAGATTACATGAAGTGAACCTGTGGACGGCCAGACGCCACAGACACACTGATGGTCGGCTCCCAGACTAGGTGTTCATTGATCAGTCTGGAAGGTCAGAGTCGAGTGCAGTGGGGGTGGTTGGAGGAATGACGAGAAGGGTGATCCAGGAAGAGGGGTGGCGGTGACTTGTTGACTCCTCTCTACACCCACATTCCTGGCCATCATTCCTTATCCAGCTCCATTTCTTTTTTCTTTTTTCTTTTTTAGTTTTTTTTTTTTTTTTTTTTTTTTTTTTTTGTTTTTTTTCTTTTTTTTTTTTTTTTTTTTTTTTTTTTTTTTTTTTTTTTTTTTTTTTTTTTTTTTAATATTCT
>VUQI01018573.1:6449-20597 GCA_015106735.1 Paratilapia polleni | reverse complement strand
AATTGCCTTTTGAAGTGTACAGAGTATGAGGTTTGGAGTTTGTGGAATTAAATTTAGAAACATTTACAAAAATAAACTATTTTACATGTTAGCAAGTTGTGTACGTGTTTTCAGTAATTACCTTTTTTTTTAAATTAAAGCCATATAAAAGCTTTTGCTGGCTACAGTCATTTAACCAGTTCATAGTTTCATTCATGAAATAGCTGAAGATCATGCTGCCCAGAGCTCATAGTGACAATATATAATAGATATTTGCACTCATTGGCCATTTCATTAGTTACACCTTGTTAGTACCAGGTTGGACCCCCTTTTGCTTTCAGAACGGACTTCATTCTTTGTGGCACAGATTCAACAAGGTGCTGGAAACCTTCCTCTAAGATTTTGGTCCATATTGACATGATAGCATCACATAGTTACCGCATATTTGTTGGCTGCACATCCATGATGTGAATCTCCTTCTCTACCACATCCCAAAGATGCTCTATTTGTGATCGGGTGACTGTGGAGGCCATTTGAGTACAGTGAACTCATTGTCATGTTCAAGAAACCAGTTTGAGATGATTTGAGCTTTGTGACATGATGTCTTATCCTGCTGGAAGCAGCCACCAAAAGATGGGTACACTGTGGTCATAAAGGGATGGAGATGGTCAGCAACAATACTCAGGTAGGCTGTGGCAGTTAAACAATACTCAGCTGGTTCTAAGGGGCCCAAAGTGTGCCAAGAAAATATCACCCACGCCATTACACCACCAGCCTGAAACTGTTGATACAAGGCAGGATAGATCCATGCTTTCATGTTTATGCCAAAATTCTAACCCTATCATCTGAAATTGAGACTCATCAGATCAGGCAACGTTCTTCCAATCTTCTATTATCCAATTTGAGCTTGTACGAATTGTAGCCTCAGTTTCCTGTTCTTAGCAGACAGGAGTGGCACCCGTTGCAGTGTTCTGCTGCTGTAGCCCATCTGCTTCAAGGTTTGATGCGCTGTGCATTCAGAGATACTCTTCTGCTTCCCTTGGTTGTAACAAGTGGTTATTTGAGTTACTGTTGCCTTCCTATCAGCTTGAAGCAGTCTGGCCATTCTCCTCTGACCTCTGACATCATCAAGGCATATTAGCTCAGAGAACTGCTGCTCACTGGATATTTTCTCTTTTTCAGACCATTCTCTGTAAACCCTAGAGATGGTTGTACAGGAAAATCCCAGTAGGTCAGCAGTTTCTGAAATACTCCACCAACAACCATGTTCAGAGTTACTTAAATCACCTTCCTTCCCTATTGTGATGCTCAGTTTGAACTTCAGCAAGTCGTCTGGACCTAAATTTGCTGCCATGTGATTGGCTGATTAGATGTTTGAGTTAAGGAACAGTTGAACAGGTGGTGCACCTAATTAAGTGGCGTGGAGTGGATGTGTGTTCTGTGTTCGGTTCAACCAAAAGTTCAAAACCAAAACATATTAGCAATTAGGCAAATAATGACTGAGACTCACTGACTTGACTTATTGGCTTAATATCTTTGAAATAAATTCATTTTTCCAAATGAGTTTCTATTCATCGACTAATTGTTTCAGCTGTTGACTCCTTCATATGAACCCTTTGTTATGATCATAGACTGATTATTGTTTTACTGTGTGGACATGTGATCAAGGTAACCAAAGAGGTTTTTTTTTTTAATTTTTAGAGTCCAGGTGAAAGTTTCCACTGTATCACAAGCAATAAACAAGCATTGGTAAAAGATATATTGTTCCTTTTTATGTCTTCAGTCATCTTGTTGTAATTCCACTTTATCCCAGGGCCTGGAACCCCCTCATTATGCTATAATGACATCTTGTTGGCTCTAAAACACATGGTAACTTTCAACAGAATGAAGTTTATTCTGTGTGCTGTGCCTGCATGTTTATTGGATACCACGGAATCACTCCTGTGGATTTGACTGTTGCTAAAAACACTGCTGCATCTTGATACCACTTATACGCCATGAGAAACGCATTATATGAACTTTGAGCAAGAAAAAAAAAATAAGCAGAGTTTAATTATAGTCAGTCAAAGGGATAATTACATGTTGTGTATTGTGTTTAAATAACACAAGATCTTGACACACAGTAAACAGGGTATTGTGTGGTATCTTAGTATAAGAAGTAAGTGGTAAGTGGGCAAAACACACAGTCTCCTGTGCAGTTCACTCTGCATTTGATTGGTACTTGGAGGGGACAGGGTACAAATACATTGTGGGGAGTGGGGTCAGGGGTCACATTCTTAAACTGGCCATGTGGAAGCACAGTAAAAAGTAGTACCTAAACACCTCATGCAAAAATGCAGCATTGGAGTCAACATTGGTATAGAAAGATATTTCACCGTAAGCACACTGCTATTATAGACTCCTGTTTACACAATCTACTGTGTTTTTACGAGGAAAGTTTTAAAGTCTTATCTAACAGACGACAAAATAAAATTAAGCACCATTTGATCAGTGACTTGAATAAAGCCAAAAGAGGAACTCCTGCAAAGTTTTCATAAAAGAATAATGACTCCTTCCCTTCAGTGTAGGTAAACAGTGGAGTTCCTCAAGGATCTGATATGGGTCCCCCTGTGTTGTATTGCTCTTTGGCTACATCAGATTTCTGTGTAATGTTCACTTTTCATTTGTTGCTGACTGCAATTCAAGCTTTTTTTCATGTCTGGCTGACACTATAAAATGATTATCAGTACTTCTGTCAGTTTCAATGAGATCAAACAGATCAATTTGGACCCCTGCGTAGGTTAAAGACACATCAGGGTGATGCATAGCCTCATCGCACCTCTGTTTCAGGACAAATGTTTGATCGTCATGAAATTTCTGCAGCTCAAATGTGAAATATATGTGATTCGGCGACTGATTACTATTCAAAGTAGATACATTTTGGTATTCAGGCTACTACTTCACATGTGGATTAATATAAATGCGCTGTAAAAGATGCAGGAGATCACATTTTCCTCATTTTACTTCCACTAAATTATTATTATTGTTGTTCTTGTTTCTGAATTGTTCAAAACGGCTTTTTAGTCGTGTCTACATAACAGTCCAGCTAATGTCTGAGTTGCACTGACATCTGTCGGCGAAACATCTGCACACAGCAGCTCCTCCTGGTGTGTCAAAATGTGTTTCCTTTACAATATGTTGTCTCGGCGGTCTGCCCTTTCTTGTTTCGCCACTTTAAGGAAGTTGTTATGTAATGCAAAGGAAACGAGCTTCAGAAATGACAGGTCATCACGGCAAAACTCACACTGCCTTTACAGAACAAATCAGCTTCAGATTTGTAATAAACATGCCATTTAAAAGCAACTATGGGCAGCTCTCGGGGCTGTGACCAAATAAATGTTACAGGAAGTGTCGTTCTTTTGTTTTTTTTACCGGACTTATCCCCAGAATTAAGGTGTGGAGGCATTTCTTTCCTCTACAGCGTACTCCCGAGGCGAAAGCCCTGCATTGGACACATTTCCTCGGGGTTACAGACTGTGACAACACCTGTAAACACACCTCGCCGCTTCAAGTCATTTGAACATGTGTGGCCTGCCTCTTTTCACGGCCAAACCTACTTCCTGGTGGATGAGGCAGCTCCTCAGTGTTGTCGTAGCTGAAGGTAAGGTGGAGGCGGCTGTAGACGGTCTGCAGGCGCGATACAGCAGTTATTTAGCACACTTTATAGTTTTAGGTGTTGCTCATTTGCAGGAGAAAAAAAAATGGGAAGCACGGTGATGGAGTCCAGCAAGGGGAGCTCTAAGAAAATACCAAAGAAGAGGAGAAGTCTGCGGATTAACATGCCAGTGAGTCGGTGAAGTATCAAATAATTTGGCTTCTTACTGAGACTTTTTAACGAATCGGCGGGTTGATGAAGCTCTCGGGGTTAAAAAAGGCTGCAACTTTTAGTGGTCTTTAGCCGTTTTCGGTGCATCGTCGCCTGGATGCGCACGCGACGTAGAGGAACGTGCGTGATTGACAGTTGTCTGTATTAGGACTTCGCTAATCTGTTATCTGCCACTGAGCATGCCATTTATTCTCTAAGGACGTTTGCTATAGACCCTTAGAAACGCATTTTTTCTATTCTGCATTCAGTGTGTGCAGCAGTTCGGTCTTTGATGTGATTGTAGCCAGCTCCCCTGGTAGGTCTGCAACTATTATTTACATACCATGTTAAAAAAAAAAAAATCTGTTATTTTGCCAGTAATTGTGAAGAAATCCCATCACAGAGTCCCTGATGAGATCTTGTTTTTCCCATACAAACCCAAAATATTCAGTTTACTCTGGGAAAAACAGGGAATGACACTGCTGATCTGCTACAGGCTTGATTCACAGTTGCCTCTATTCACCAAACTGGGTGATAAATATCTGCAATTGTGTAATTATTTGCTGCACAAGCCCATAAAGACTGGATGTTATTGCAGGATACTTTATAGCTTTATTGTACCTCTTGTTTCAAAACATGTTTTGGGTACACTGTGTTGACAACTATTTATCTTTGTCCTGCATGGATGCATATTTTGGGTGATGCCTATCAAATCCAGTGTATCACAAATGCAGTGAATAGAGTTTGTTTTATTCCCTGGTGATTTTGTGCAATATACTATAACAAAAACAATGCTACAGAGTGTGCAGTTTCAATTTTCATGATGCACAGACTGGAAAAAACTCCCCAGTATGAAGTAAGCCTTATGAATGCACCACTGTTTCTGTGGCTAACACTCAAGTGCAAGATGTTGGAGCTTTCCATCGCTATGTGAACTTCCATGTTCTAAACATGTTGGAAACTCTGTTACAGCTGCATTAAAAAAACGACAACAGTAGAGCTCCACGCCTAATTACATCTGTGTAATGGAACTGCACTTTCTGCAGCAACATGCATGGCATCACCCGCCTGAAGTGGAATGTTAAACCCAGCCCTCGGTATGGGGAAGAAGAGCTTTACACTTCATTGTCCTGCAAAAGTTTCCGCAGTTGTGAAACATGTTTACCTTCTTTTTGAGTGGCATACTAAAAGCCAAAAGCAGGTGGTATTAACCTAACCTATTTGCTTTCACCTAAAGCAGACAGTTTTGTTTGTGCTTCTGTTATATTTCCAGGAAGTTTGCTTTATCCTTGACACTCAGATCTCTTTTATTTGCAGGATTTCGGGGCGTTTACTGCCCCTCAAGTGGAGACAAGTGGCTCAACCAAAACGGTACATTTTAAAGATTTTCGTGAAGTGATTCATTTACTTGCCAGCTGTTTGTTTTCCTGAGCTTGCTTTTTTTCTTCCCACACATGATTTATCTATCTGCTCGTTAGATAGTGGATTTGTGAGTGCAAAATATTGGACAAGGTCATCTCTCCAGTTCTGCCAACCCTCACTGGCTTTACAGTAACATTACTCCCACAGTGTTCAGGCATAGCACCATCACATACAGGAAATTGATTTTTCTAAAAGAAAGCAGTCTCTTCCTACTGTCTGCACCAGCTGATTTGAATAGGAATAATCATCCGCTGTTATCGCATATCAGACAAAATACATATTTTAGTTTTACCTCAGTAATATTTGTGCAGTGCAGACAAAAACCTGTATTGTCTTGTGTTTTATAAGGGCTGATCTGTATCTGCACTAAACCCTGATAGCTGGTTCACTTGCCTTAACAAGCTCTTGCACTATGAAAGAGTGAGATTTGTTGGCAAACAGCAAAGATGGGTGTGTGCTCTCAGATAGTTATGGGATTGGTTTAAATAGTGTGTCTATGTAGTAGGACCAGTCCTTAGCATATGGCAAAACAAACCTTCTCCTTGATTGTCCCCATATTTGAATTCTACTATTATTATATGTATCTTTTTTCCCCCCTATAAGACAGCAGTGTTTCTTTGTTCTCCATAACATGCAGTTTATCTTGCTGGGAGTAATTATTCTCCCAAGAATGTTACCAAAACACCCCTGTTGCATTTGACTGTTTTCAGTAAATACAACCCTGAGCCGGAGAACCCTGTATAATCGAATGCTTCACTGTATGGGAGCCCACAAATGGTTAAAAGATTTGTTGTTGGCACATCCAGAGCAGGCAGCCATCAGTGGTGGGAGGAGGCTCTCTCTGTCTCCAGTTAGATTGGCTACCATCTCTCGTGTTTTGTTTGGGTATGGGCACAGCAGACAGAGAAGGATTTCTCTGTGTGTTTACACAATATCGACCTTGCAAAAACAGACTCATAAACACAGAGAGCCCAACTGAAAAAATATTGTTACCACAGTTTAAGTAAGAGAAGTGCTGATTGTTTGATAGTGAATGCTATGGTGTCCTTACTGACTTGCCATTTCACATGGCACACCTGCTAACATACTGCACAGCATGCCACGGTGTACATGTAATAGCAACATAGAGAAAGCACGATAGAATTTGCATGTTAAGGCACAGGTGTTCCACAGTGCTTTGCAAAAATGTTCATGCATTTATGCATCACTTTTTCCTGATCACCTGGTTAAGAAAGTGTACTGATCTGTATTTTTAGTCTTTTTATAGTGTCTTTTACCACCTTACCTTGTGTCACAACTACATCGTGATCGAATATGTGCCTTATTGCACTTTGCACATGAAACTGCTCTTTATGAGACACTGTTAACTGTTACAATGCAGCAAACTAAACAAAACTTGTGTTAAAAAAGGGGAAGTGCCCAAAGAAGTGCAATCAGCAGCTGTCATTTCACAATAAATCTCTTCACTACATTTGCTTATTCAGTACAGCCCTTCGCATTGCTCTGCAGCCTCTTGCTGTCTCACATAACAGTGGGTACACACTTAAACATAAGCCATGCAATTGCAGATGTGCATAAATAAATAAGTCGTCTACCTTCTTATTATCTCTCAGGGAGAGCGGCTCATTTGTTCAGCCAGCCCCACCAAAGGAGGTTCTGGGAAGAGCCCGGCCAGCGCCACACTGCCCCCATGTCCCAAGTCTGCTCCAGTACAATCAAAGGCGAATTCAGGTTCCCCCAAAAGTATCTTCCCCTATCCCTCACATCAGAACTCACCCAAGTCCCCCCGTCGACTGAGCTTCAGTGGTATCTTCCGGTCGTCATCCAGTTCTCCAAATTCAAGCATCAAAATCTTTTCCAGAACCAGGAGAGGTGAGTAGAAATCCAAAAATTGCACTGCCAGCTCAGTCATAATGAACACTGTGCTCATTGTACTGTCCATGAATGCACCGTCAACACTTCTGTTTTAGTAGTTTTATAAATGCATGCAAGGAAACTTCACTAAATATTTAAAGTCATTTTGTAAGGACTCAGATCACTTCTTAGGTTAATCTGGGCAGCAGCAAAGGCCTAAGAGGAAGATACTTGTAAAGGAAGTAAGACACAATAGATGAAACTGCCATTTCAGAGATTATTTGGGTTTCCTGCTGTGTGTACAAGGTAAAACCCCCACACACTGTGTCTGTGTGTTCAGTTCATTATTTCAGATATCTTACTGCTTGTCACAGAACTGAGTTCAAACAGGTAAGGTGCAGAGAACAATATTTATTTTGCCACACAAAACTGTGCACTCCTTTTGCTGCCCAACTGGTTTTCAGCACAACTTTGACATTCACAGTTGCAGATCTGGTGTGTCTCTCCTTAGGGTCCAAGTTCTAGGACACTGCTGTAGATACATAAGAGAGAGAAATCAGCCAAGAAGAAATCACCTGTATTAATTAGACTCCCCCCTCCTCCTGACTCCATTCCCTGAGCCACTCCCACTATCTCTCAATCCTGGCACTACCACATGTCTGTCAGCTGCACTGCTGTACATTTTTGTAGCAAAAAGGAAGTGGAGCTCTTGGTTTCCTCTGAGCAGAAAAAGAAAAATCCACTGCTTTGTTTTGTGGTGCCGTGCAGCCAACAAGGTCACGAGTCTCGTCAGACAGATGGGCCATCACTTGAGTGCAGACAGACGCTCTTCATAATCTTCTCATTGATGTTAACAACTTTCTCTGGGAAAAGGAAATGGTTGGCTTTTTTTATTATCAGAATTAAGTTATCATCCCCGGCATTAAGCAGTTTATTATATTAGGTTACAAGCTTGGCATCCTGCAGTTAGGAGTCCAGCCATAGTACACGATCACAAGCATTAAAACTCATGAGTCACATAATGGTAAAACTGGTATGCACAAATGAGTAGAAATGAAACAGACTAGGCAGAACAAGGTCTCGCTTCATGAAGACCAGACTTAGCTGGCAGATTTTCAGCTCTCGTGTCTCCATGTTTTTGGTGGTTGATCATTACAGAAAAAAACCCCGCCTGGTCTACATGGAAACAGCCCTGCTGGAAGCAAGCATCAAACAGCTAAAAGGATGAGTCACTGGTTTTTGGCTCGTGCAAGTACCCATTCTTTTCTGTTTCCTTGCAGAGGGTCAGTTTGGCTGAGCTACTGGAATAGCTCTGTTAAGGCCAGACCGTAAGACTCAGGGTGCTCCGTTTCCTATGGAGATTGTTATTGATGGTAACGGGGACCAAAACACACCCGGGCTGCTACAGCCCTCTCATGCCAGTTGCTAATGTTTAGTAGTGTAAGATGTGGTTTGAGGCTCAGCATACTTCCTGCTCACTAATGATGTGGCTTTAAATCATTGGTGGCTAATGACAAAGCATACTGATAGCTAAATATACAGCAACTGAGGAAACACAGGAGCTGTTCAATTTTTAATTTTTTTTTTTTAAATGTCAGATGTTTTTGTAGTGACCCAAGTTTTGCCACAAGGGTGCGCTGAAGGCATAGTTTGTCTTGATTTGACTTTCAAACTAGCAATAATGAAGCTGTCTCTATATTATTATCACATTTGTAAATAAACAAGTATTTTTGCAGACTTTTGTGTGTTCCTGAGCACTGCATTTTTAAAAAAAAAAATCATTTACATATATCATTCACTGGGCTACAGTTCTTCATCTTTAGGTGTACTTACAACTTCATTTGCTACAAATATGACTAGAATGTTTCCTCTTTCTCTGCTGGTCTAAATATGTGTTTTCCCATTGCCTGGACATTGTCAGTCTCTCACTGTTGAAGGCAACTGTAGTGCTTTCATAGCCTTATCTGGAAGTGACCAGACTCTCAGGAGCTCCTCACACAGCCATGCAGAGGTTTTTTTTTTTCCACCCCTCTCACTCTCTGTTGCTACTGTGGGCTGCATGTTGTCAGTAAATAAAGGAAGTGGGGAGTTTCTAAATTCATAAAATGTAGGCCTTACAAGGGCACGGCGACTTTATGAACTCGCAGACGTGCTGATTTTTCTGCAATAAAAATACTTTGAATACCTTAGCGATCTGAAACTTAACAAGTTTCAAACTGACAGCTTTAGTGGCTTTATTCAGTGGCTGTTAGAGGATGATCACTGATATCTAAAATTCATATGAGCCATTGACCCACTGAGCAGATTGGAACACTTGCATAACATGTTAATTGAGATCTGTACTGGGCATGCTTTAGCTAATGTGAGCAGCAAAGGGTCAGCCATCTGCTAAGGGTAGGAGAGGGTATTGAATGAAAGCTTTCTGATCAGCTGACAGAACATGGGATGTCCCCCTGCTGTCATCTGATGGGGGCTGGCATCAGCAGTCTTAAATGTCAGGCACCCTAAAGTTATAACTGCCTGTACAAATGACAGAGGTGCTTATCTTCCAGCCATTTATTTGTAATCCCTGGCGATGTCAAACTGCAAATTTAGAGGAATTTTAAATGAAGGAGACTTTTGTGTAAGAGAACCTTGAGGTTGCGTTATCCTGACTCTGTGTTACATTGTGTTAAGATGGAGTGAAGCAGATGTTCCTGTGCTGAATTTACTCTGCGAGCAGAGGGAGGACAGTGGTAGACGGAGGCGGGGAGATGCGCACCCTGAGCCAATCGGTGGGGTTTCCTTCACAGGCTGGCCTCCTTTTACGGGCTGCTGACACGAGTGCTATATTAAAGAGACGCCACCCACAGCTGCACCTGACAATTTACAGCACTGCCACTGCTGAGAAGGGGAGAGGCACTGAATTCACAGTTGTGACTTGCATCACTCACAAATGGGACATTTCTTTGCTGAGGCTTGGTGGAATGCACGGTTTTTATACTCTCTTCAGTCGAGTGTATGAGCTGCACGCTGCTTCCTGCTGGCTCTATGCTCCTTTTGTTTTGTTTTTTTTAGTATCTTACCTTAGCCTATACTGGTTACTTGCTGTGATTGTCAGTTTCTGTTTGGAACTAGAGAGCTTCCTCCAAAAAAAAACCCTAACGTACAACTTTATGGAACAGCCAAGGTTTGCTTTTCTCTTCCCATAGTTATATTTCTTATCCACTGATTGAAGGTGACCAGTTCCCAGAGGACCACCTCCTCCTTAAAAGACAGCTTCAAAGACAATCGGCTGGATATATTTTTTCCTGAACAACTTTGTTCACCTAACAAATGGAGTGACTCTTACTTGGGGCAGTTTTTGGGCTCCTTTTGTGATGCGGATGGTCATGGTCAAATTTAGTTTAGAGCCCACAACCCACTGTGTTCCATGAAGAGGTTTGGCAGCCTGAGGAGAAGCAAGAAACGGAAGGAGCAAGATGGGCTAGGAGGGAGGCATCAGTCCGAGGCGTCATATCTGTCTGGTATTGTGCTGCGCTCTTCTTTTGCAGCATTTGGCCTTTGTTATCTGTAAATATTCCTACAAACTCCTCCAGTACTGTAATAATAGTTAATGATAAAACCAAAGATTTTTTTGGGCTTTTTGCAGCAAGAAATAATTACAAACTGGAAAGCCATTAGAAATAATTTCCTCTAACACTTAATCGGCTTATCATTTTCTCATTTTGGTTGTTAAAAGTCGGAAAATAGTGAAAAATGACCAGCATAATTTTTGTAAATCTTAAGGTGACGTGATGTGAAAGTAGCAGTTTAACCTCATTATCAGACTGAAATGATAAATTGTTGCTGCTTTTCCATCAGTGCTACATAGACGGACCTGTGTCCACTACATTAGAACATCGACTCTTGGGTAGCTTCACTCTAAAATAAATAAAATAAAGTACTGTTTCATGGATTTTATCTGTCTTGTGCATCTATACTTTTAAGTACATATTTAAAGAGATTCAGAAAAATAAAAGTATCTGTAAATATCCTTAACATTCAGCAGTCAGATTATTCTCCTCGTAGCAAATGCAGTAAAATAAGAGCAGCTATTTTTTTTTATAGTCTGTATGTCTATGTGTAGTTACGAAATGCTATTTATTGCAGCCGCTAAAGCATCTCTGTGTCGTTTAGTAGCTGGTTTCATGGCTGATCTCTGGTTTCACAAAAGCATACCATGCATTTGTGCTAAATAACTGGACACAGGCCAACGGTGGTAAAGTTATGTGTGAAGGGCTGACATGGGGTCAGCACTTAGTGATCACTTTGCTAAATTCATATACATGCACATCTTCAGTTGTGCTTGATTAATTCTTTCTGGCTCTGCTAATTTAGCGATTAAGTGTATGTTTAGTACTGTAATGTCTTAAAGGGGATCCATTATGCTAATTTCCAGTTCCATATTTGTATTGCTGAAATCTACTAGAGTAGCTTTGCATGGTTCAAAGTTTAAAATGAGCCTTTTTTTCCCTTATATTAGCAGCAGTGTTGATCAGTCCATTCACTGCCTCCCTTTAAACCAGCTTTGTTCTCCTTGGCTATCCCTTAAAAACAGAAGGTTTCAACAGCATGTCGATGGGACTTTTGTGCTCACTGCCACATCTGTGTGTCTATTGGGGATATCCATCCTCAGATCCAGATCCAAGAGTAGAAAAAAACATTGACCATATTTAGTATCAGCATCCACCATTTAATAGTATATTAAATAATAAGGAAAAGCATGATAGGTCCACTTTAACAAGATGGAAAAGCAAAAATTATATGCATTTATTTTGTTGTGATCCTGTCATTGTGGCATAATGAAGTAATGTTATAGGCACTCATCCCGATATAGCATCACTTCATTGTCCTTATTTCTGTCCCATATCCAAAGAGAGTTCAGAGTAGCTGCTCCATTTGGAGCACTTCATTAAAATAGTCGGGAAACATTTCAGCTTAAGCAGGGATAGGCATGAACACACCAAGCTGAATCTTTTTAGACTTGTGTGAGTGCATTATCCCTTCAGGTTTTCATGACCAGAAATGAGCCATGAACAGCGACCGATAATACCAATCCCAAACAAAAATGACAGACCACCATTTAGATGTAATGCAGTTTCTGTGAAGCGTTTAGCACGTAAAGGTAAAGCACAAGGGTCATTTTTGTGGCGTTCAAGTGGTGCTTTATCTCAAACTTCACAGCTCCTTATTTAGAGCCAGTCTGACCTCAGTTGAGTAGACAAGAAGAGCAGAGTCCTGTCATAATGATACATGTCCATATGTGGCTGTATAAGATGTAGAGTTCACTCTGGACGGTATACAATGTGGTGACACCTCAGCCTGAAGCATAGGTCCTTTGACTCAGAGCCTCTTTACTGTGGAATCCGAAACCATGTTGCTCATACTATTCACTGTACCCTTAAGGAGGCTGACATCTGCGTGTGAAAATTAGTCACAGCCAAGTAGACACAAGTTTGCTTCTTGTTAATGCTGTATGCATCAATTTGCATTGTCAGTGCTCATTTAACTGACTTGAAACAATGTGTGATTTGTGATTTTGCAAACCTTACATTACCGAAGACCTGAACAGTCAAATCCTTCTCGTTTCAGGAATCCAGTTTTCTTGCGTACCTAGAAAATTTGTTTAAACCCTTTTGGCTAATGGGTGTCATGACAGTCATATTTCCCAATCATTCCCAAGCTGAACGCCACTTACAACCAGAGCATCTCTACAAACCTGGGCGCTTACAATTCAATTGCAGGCTCTTCAACTAATGAGGCCCATGTTGCTCTAAGAGTCTTTAACTTGCAAGTGCTGTGTACTATGAGTCTTGGTAGTTATTGTATCTTGATCTGTTTTGTGTGAAGAGTCATCTGGTCGACTCCTTAGAGTGCAATCAAACTGAGAGGACTTGCTTTTATGGGCATTAACTAACACGGCATTGTATTATTTGGGAGATGGGATTATTGTGAATGTGAGGACATTTGCTAAAGTCTGTGTTGACATATTGCTTGTTGTGTTGAACCTTCCCAGAAAATGCAGTTTATGGTTGGCTATAATAATTATGAAATCTGTTATTTAGGAAGTTGCTGATTTCGATACTGTAAATAAAATAATTTGACTAATTCTTTTGCCTTTCAAAATTTCAAAATCATATTAGGGCTGCAATTAGAAATTATTTTCACTATCTGTTTGTCTGATAACTAAGTGGGCAGGAGACCGTTAAGAGGTTAAAAATGAGAAAATAGTGAAAAATGCCATCAGGATTTAAATGACAAGATTACATCTTTGCATTTCTCTTTTTGTCTGACTTACAAACCCAAAACTATTACGTTTACTACAACATAAAACAAACAAACAGGATATAATCATAATTCAGATGCTGAAATGAGATAGTGTTTGGTATTGGTACTTGAAAATAAACTTAACCAATCACTGAATTGTTGCTAAATTAACTGATTCCGCTAATTCTTAATAATTCAAAGAGGAGCATAATGCTGTGATAAGGAATTGGCACTTCAGTTCCCAGGCTAAAGAGAGATGACAAATCGCTGCCGCTTTTATCTCCCCGCATTCACAGATTTTCTATTTAATATATAAAGTACTATATTGGTGGGTTTTTTTTTTTGGTTTTTTTTTAATGCATATAGAGTTAGATGAAGTGCTTTTAGCAAGGCATTTCCTGTTTCCTGGGTTTAGACTAGCTGCCCCCTGTTAACTGGGCTGAAGAGAAGGCTCCCAGCCCCGCTGTTATCTGCTCCTGTGGAATGTGCCACAACAGCGTGGCTAAAATAAGAAGGCTACACAGCGGAAGCAGGGCACACCAGAGAGGGCCGGTGCACGCCAACTAAATGTCAAGAGATAGTGTGGAGTGCACTTGGACAAGCCGAGGAAAAATGTTTACTTGAAACACACAGCCTCCTTTAAGAAAACATGTCTCATAACTTTATTTTTTTGACAGAAGCATAACAGTTGATGTTTTCAATATATATATATATATAAATTTTTTTTTTTTTTTTTTTTTTTTTTTATTAATAAATTATTA
>VUQI01018572.1:0-14507 GCA_015106735.1 Paratilapia polleni | reverse complement strand
CCCAGTTAATTCACGATTTAACCCAGTTTTTTGGTTTTTTGTAAACACAACTGAAGGCTCGGCTAATGTATGCTATATCTTTGGGATATTTTCTGAACTTCAAGTTACTACAATTAGCTATTATTAACCCTGTCTGTCTCCCATAGGTGTGCCTTTTTGTCCTGTCTCCCTCTGCTCTCTTCTGTTTCTCCTCACCCCCAACCGTTCGTGGCAGATGGCTGCCCCTCCCTGAGCCTGGTTCTGCCGGAGGTTTCTTCCTGTTAAAAGGGAGTTTTTCCTTCCCACTGTTGCCAAGTGCTTGCTCATACGGGGTCGTCTGATTGTTGGGGTTTTCTGTCTAATATTGTAGGGTCTCTACCCTAAAATATAAAGCGCCTTGAGGTGACTGTTGTTGTGATTTGACGCTATATAAATAAAATTGAATTGAATTGAAATACAGCAATCATCAGACTATAGGTCAAAATGGCTGGTTTCCTGATAATTATATTACATTTCTCATAAGAAACAAGAGATTAATTTAAAAAATTTATTTTGTTCTGTTTTCAGACATAATATGAGAGCATATTGCCTGATGGCAAATGAAAATGTGTCTATAGGTTTTTGTCCCCACAGTGATTGTCTGTCTGACTATAATTCCAGATGGCAGTTTGATTGCTTTCAATTCTGCCTTTCTTTTAATTTAATCTCTTCCATCACAGACGGGCAAAAATGAGCCTGGTCATCAAAATATGTGATGATTTTCAATAATATGATTGTGCCATCTGGGAGCACCGCTCCCCTGAGGGATGGTAGAGGTTAAGCTCTGGTCAAAGGGTCAACTGTACCACCTTTTCTCTCATGAGACTGAGATTATTGTCTGTTCCCATTTTCTGCACAGAACAACCAACACTTGCTTGCTTGGCTTGTTATAGATCTCTTTTTACCTACATTCAGCAGTACATTGGTGACATCTATGTTAATGAATCACCGCAATTATCTTTGTAGTGTTCCATGACCTTGAACGTAAGTAGACGGATAGATAAATAGATAGATAGCTCAGTCTTGTGTGTTATGTTATTTCCTATAAGGTTGAGTCAACATAAGGTTGTTTAGATTTTTTTCCCCCTGTAGAGGCCAAAATCAATCAATGCTGCTTTAGGATGAAAAAGGGGTCAGTATGAACACATTCAACTTTAATAAATCTAGAGTGCTCCAGCAGTCGTCATAGCATCCTTTACCCTATGGCTATATAGAGCCATTCCATCTTTTCACTAACACCCTGGCAGCCATTCATTCATGAAGCACTTTGCTCGTATCTCCACACAAGAAGAGAGAAAAATCATAGCCTAACCCACTACTATTACTTTTTTTTTTCATTTCATGTCTGTTGCTAAATCTGTGACTAAATCTGCTTTCAACACGATGTGAAAAGAATATGTCACAGGTTGCATTCCCCATGCAATCAGAATGATGTTACCTTGAACCTACTTAAAATGAAATATTGTAGCTCCATATAGTTTGTCAGGGAGCTCATGTTACTTTCATCATCTTGAAAATTAAATATATCGTGGCTACTGTCAGTTCCACCAAAACTATTTACATTTTGGTTAATAATATCATCTCCATTTCATTCTGAGCATTGTACTTAAAGTAATACAGAACAAAGGGTGTAGCTAAAGAAATAATCAGCACTCAAACGTGATATGAATCCTTCCATTTTCATGCCCTAAACTTCACTGTATTGGAGCAGGGGCCTGTAATT
This sequence comes from Paratilapia polleni, assembly GCA_015106735.1. NCBI lineage: Eukaryota > Metazoa > Chordata > Actinopteri > Cichliformes > Cichlidae > Paratilapia > Paratilapia polleni. The sequence continues at coordinate 12,766 of VUQI01018572.1, read as the reverse complement.
CTTTTTCACTGAAGATACAGAGCAAAGAGTCATTTGATTGGCAAAACACCCCTTAAAACACAGAATGTGTCATGTGTGAAAAGTCCTTCTTTTCAAAGCATTGTTTCTTCAATAACTGACCCAGCCAGGCAAATACAGCTGTTTTTATTTTTTGCAAATAAAAACAGCTGGAGAAAATGACAGATGTCATTATGCCTAACCACATGGCACTAAACCGCAGACATGACAGCTTCAGTGAGGCCAGTGGTCTAAACAACCTCACCCCAGTTCCAGACATAGACAAAGTTTAAAAATGGCTGCAGCAGGCAACCAGTAACGATACAAAAAAAAAAAAATCGAAAACACCATAGCACTAGAATGAAAAATGTTCAAGAAAACATTTTTTGCTCTTCTGACACATGTCCAGCCACTCATTTCTACCATAAGAATAGAGTATGACTGATATGTCAGCAGCACCCAGCACCATGTGTAGATTTATTTCCCTAACACCAGTACTGAGAGTACTGAGGCCAAGATGGAGGAAGGGGAATTGCCTTTCTTTCAGGTTGAGCAAAACTGGAGAGTGAAGCACTTCCAGTCTGCATGTCAGTGATGGCTGCTAGTTATGATGGCCTTCAGTGCCAGATTTTAAAGCCCCCCCCAACACACACACACACACACACACCACAACCACCACCACCTCCACCTCCTCCCCTCCTCATACCCTCAGAAGTAAAAATGCATGCCAGCATGCAGTGCAGCAAAGAGAGAAATGTTTTATAATGTTGGATTTAAAAGTCTAGTAGTCTTCCCACTGACAATATGTAGCAGCAGAAATATGGTCACATTTGCAAAATCTAATTACAAACTCAACGTAACAAGTAATTATTGTTGGGATGTTTACTTATACGTATAGGCTACTAATGTTTATGTTTGCTAATGTTTATGTTTATATCAGCATTAACACTTAACACTGCCCATGCTAGATTTTGAACATTTCACACAGTATTCCAGTCTTTTAGCAGTTATAGAATGGATTATTAGACTATTTGTATTTATGTTCTTTCTTTATAGTTACTGTATATTGTATAAATCTGTCATGACGAGAAGCAGTCCATCCCTCATACTGGGCAACATTCAGCATTTTTGTAAATGTTGGACAAACATTTTCAAGATTAAAACACAGTTTACATGTTAGTTTAATCCATGCATCCAATTATATACAGTATATATATATATATATATATATATATACAGAGAGAGAGAGAGAGAGAGAGAGTGAGAGAGTTTTGTTTTGAACTTTCCAGTCAGTCAGTCATTATTCAGTAACCATTTAAGATTCCCCAGAATATGTTTGTTCTATTAATATATATACATGTATACCTGTACAATATATGAAAACACAAAGTAGAAAATTTGAATTTTTATACCATCGTATAATGTGAAGACACAGATTGATTGTCAGAGGCAGGGATAGTGTTAAAAATGGTGGAACCAATAAACTGAGTAGTAAAATAATTGGTGAATAATTTATTAGCCATTTTGCAGAAAGGTAATATAAAGACATGAATTGTAACAGATTACAGTCCCAGGAATACTTAAAATACATGAAAAAAAACAGGGTATTTACAACTATAAAAAATATTGTTGGTGTAGTTCCAATGATCCACTCTTGAACCCTGTTTGAGTAGATGCAAGATGTAAGGTATTTGCGTATATGCGAATCTTGACAATTTACGTAATGAGCTTTAAACTGAGTGTCATGAATATATGAGTACTCCTTGGAATTTGTGGAAAATAAGAAAATGTAAATTCCTAAATCCACATCATTCTCCTTTAACATACTATTGTTTGTTAATGTTATTTATTACGTGCAGGTTATTATATATAGAGCATGTGCTAATATAACACTTAAGTTATATGGCAATTTCAAACACTGCCACAAAAAAATTTTTGTCCATCTGCATCTTCAAGGCACGTTGTCTATGCTCAGGTCTTATAAGACCCAGATGGCCTGTGAGGTTACAACAGCAGCACAAACGATGTTAAAAACAAGACATGCAATAAACATATGCAAATGTAATGAATCACTAATGTGTTGAATGAATTAGTAAGATGATATTCAGTCCATCAGACAGCCCTGTCCGTGGCCACAGGCTTCTTTTATCTAGCACGATGAGAGACTTGCCAGATTTCATATCACTTCATATTTTATCCACTCTATCAATTTCATGCACACCGGATCAACTGCAAATGGCGGATCAGTAATTGTCTAATAAATAGTGTGACTTAATTTGGTTTGACTTTGTTTAGGGGCTTTCACTCTTGCCTAATGCAGTAAGTAAATAATGCAGTAATATAAAAGTCAATTTTGTTTATTGTTCTTTCAAGTGACTTTAGTTATTGTATGGTTACATTTAATAAAGGAACATGAAAACATAAATATCATACAAGGTAAAAATGACATCAGCTGTGGGAAGCTAGTGTGATTATTTTCAGACCAACAAGAGATCGACACATTATTTAATGAACATGTGAGTATTTTTGTGGAAAACTGGAAATGCAAATGTGCACAACGCAATCCAAGTTCCCCCCTTACAACTCTGAGGGGAACAGCTGCCAACAAACGCAAATTATTCCATAATGAAACATTTCTTGTTGCATCTCATCCTCAAAGATTCCCATCAGTTTGATTTGCGTGTAGAAGTTTCAACATATTTCGTCTCATTTTCACTCAATTAGACTACAAAAGAGATTATTTTTTTTCCAAGTAGTACTAAATTTCTTGATAGGAAAGCATTCAGTGTCTAGGCATTTGTGCCAAGCTTGCTTCCCTGGTGTGTGGGAATGTCCACGATAACACATTTTCCTAGTTGGAGTAAAATGTTGTTGCTTCAAGTGTGCAACACTGACAAACTCTAATCATCTGACATTGTAATTTAAATGCTCTCCTTGCTGTGTACACCTTGATTGAGACATATGTTACCCTAGCACTTTTCCAACAAACTCATTATAACAAATGCATTTGGCAAATCACAGTGGTGTCAGACACAATGCCAGTGGCTGCTGGTGCAGAAGCAGTAAAGTAAGGGTGGGTGTGTTTTTATGTTGCTGGCAGGATTTTAGATGTAAGCAGCCACTGCTTTCAGTGCCTCTGAATACATGTTGAGCGAGCCTAGATGAAATTAATCCATGCAGTGTTGCACCAACAAAGGGAGGAAGGATGTTTGTAGCATTTTTTTCCCTTCTGAAATATATGTCCCATCTCTTTCTGGAATGAAATATTATGTGCTGATAAAATGAATTTCGATCAAATGCTTTATGAATAAGTCATGTGGCCAAAGGTACGGTTGCTCCAGGAGTGGCAATGACATGCTCCTTTCTTTAAGCATTCAAGTGGAAGTGCAAACTGTGATGTTTTATTGACAGCAAATAATCAGTATTAGTGTGTTTGCCATGTCTGACATTTTCTTCTCTTAGGTGGCAGTGCAGGGTTGTTGTAATTCCAGCTGAACAAAATGAGCTCCTGCCAGTGGGAGGCCTTATTCGATCTGATTCCCCAGCAGAGGCGCGTCTCTCCACAGCCTCACTACATCACAGCTCTCATGACAGACTGGCTGGTGCAAAACCAAGCCACATGTAGACTCATTGCTACTGATTAAGTCAGCCACTCATCCTCACCGGAGAACATTTCCGCCTCAGTTAACAATTTTTTACAGTTTAGAAAACACCTGTCATAATATACTTGTTTCTCCTTGCTTGTGGGTTGATGGAAAGAAATGATTAACAGATAACTTCAGTTGGAAGAGCCAGGAAGAGACAAGGAGAATACTTAAATCTAAGGAGCTAGTAGGCAAGGTTAATGTTTTTTGCAAAAGTCAAGAGTGCTTTGCTGTTGGCAAAGGCATTAAGTGCATTGAAGAATGGTGTCTGTATCACTTACCAGCACAGCTTGACACAATGCTGTCACACTGTATACTTTCACCACATATATGGTATAGTTGTTGTACTGCATGCGTGGATTTATTGTCGGTTACCATTTTGGGGGGCAGAAAAAATGAGTGGCAGTAACACCACATCTACACTGCAGTGTGAAAGTGGGAGGTACAGGCTGTACTGTACTGTATATGTATGAATCTTGTGGTCTATTTTTATCTTCAGCATACTCAGGCATATTCCTTAAGTAGATATGTTGGCTGAATGGATTAATCTAATCCAATTTAATCTAATCTAAGATAACAGAGTAACGAGTTTCTTGTTAGTCACTTGATTTGGGAGATAATAAATTCTGCTATAGTTATTTGAGGACAATATCAGACCTCTTCACACTCTTGAACAATAAATTGGATTGTAATGAAAAGTAAACAGCCCTGGAATACTGCTTTGAATAAGAAAAAAAGCATTAATTGTGTATCACAAAAATGCCTTTTTTTTTTAAACCCCAGAAAATTAAAATGATAAAATGCTCAAAGTCAGTGTTTGGACCATAGAATTAAAAAAATAATAATAATAATAAAAATAAAAAACCAACAACAAACAAACATATGCTGTGTAACATAAAAGCCATAGCACAATTTCACCAAAGAAGAAGTGGAGTTGCCAACATTTCACTGTTTCATTGCTTTTTCCTTTTTTTGTATACTTTTTTGATAGTGTTTTGGACAAAAAAATAATTTTAACTGTCATTCATACATTGTTTGTGACAGTGCCATGCCACATACACTCAGCATAATGCTTCGGTGTTAGTGACTTGTCTTCTGCTGGAAAGAGTGGGTCCCCATGACTCCACTTCTTCTGAAATTTTTATTACTAAGGCTTTTTTGTATTAAATAATTCCTGGCTTATGATGCCAATGAGAAATTTGCAAGTCTGTCCCTGATGGGAGGCAGATACTAAATTCTCGTTTTCCATTTTCAGTCTCCTGTGTAGATGTGTCGGCTTCTGTGAAATCTGAAAATCTGGGACAGTCCAGAGTTAAGGAGCTAAAAACAACTTGGGTTTTAATACACAAATAAGTAATACTGACAATTAATTTAGGCTTTAAATTCATCTTGATTTTGTTGTTTGATTATTCTTTGCAAAATGTACTATATAAATGTATTCAATAATTCAGTTCTCATGTCAAGAAAGGGTGAAAAAGAAATGCCCATTACAATTTCTCAGAGCTCCATCTTCTATCTTTGGGTTGTTTGTTTCATCTGACCAAACAGTCTAAATATACAAAGATACTCAATTTGTAATCATGTATACAAAAAAAGCAAATGTTCATTTTTGAGAAGCAAATGGGTTGGCCAGTAAAATTTGCTATTGACAAAGGGATCAATTCAGTAATAAAATTGATTGTATATTGAGTCACTGTTACAAATAGGCCGGGACAACATGTGTAATGTATTCCTTGCTACTTTTTTTGATTACTTAATATTATTCTTTTTTTCTTCCTCTTATTACAGAGAACACAAACAGCGGATGAACTATGAATGCTGAACACAATGATCTCCTCCCTCCAGCGCCAGACAATGAGAGGTCGTAGGCTGAAGGGGGCACTATCCAACCCCCTCTTTGTGCTGCTTTTGGCCCTTCAGATCCTGGTGGTGGCTGGGCTGGTTCGTGCTCAGACCTGTCCTTCTGTCTGCTCATGCAGTAACCAATTCAGCAAAGTCATATGCACGCGTCGCAGTCTACGGGACGTTCCAGATGGCATTTCTACCAACACCCGCTACCTGAATCTCCAGGATAACCTCATTCAGGTAATCAAGGTGGACAGTTTTAAACATCTGCGCCATCTGGAGATCCTGCAACTGAGCAAGAATCACATCCGCAGCATTGAAATTGGCGCCTTCAATGGGCTGGCCAGTCTCAACACGTTGGAGCTCTTTGATAATCGGCTCACGACAATCCCCAATGGAGCATTTGAGTACTTGTCCAAGCTGAAGGAATTGTGGCTAAGAAACAACCCCATCGAAAGTATACCATCTTATGCCTTCAACCGGGTCCCCTCGCTTCGAAGGCTGGATCTAGGTGAGCTCAAACGTCTCTCCTACATTTCTGACGGGGCTTTCAAGGACCTGAGCAACCTGCGCTACCTGAACCTGGGAATGTGTAACCTCAAGGAGATCCCCAATATCTTACCGTTGGTAAGGCTTGAAGAGCTAGAAATGTCAGGTAACCAGCTCGCTGTTATCAAGCCCAGTTCTTTTACAGGGTTAGTGAACCTCCAGAAGCTGTGGATGATGCATGCCCAGATCCAAACTATTGAGAGGAATTCCTTTGACGACCTCCAGTCACTGGTGGAGCTCAATCTCGCTCACAACAACCTTACATTTCTACCACATGACCTCTTCACACCATTGCATCGCCTAGAGCGAGTCCACCTCCATCACAATCCTTGGAACTGCAACTGTGATATTCTGTGGCTCAGCTGGTGGCTGAAGGAAACTGTACCTGCCAATACCAGCTGCTGTGCACGTTGCCATACTCCTTCGGCCTTGAAAGGTCGCTACATTGGAGAACTGGACCACAGCTACTTCCAGTGTGATGTCCCTGTTATTGTGGAGCCACCTAGTGACTTGAATGTGACCGAAGGCATGGGTGCAGAGCTTAAGTGTCGTACAAGCTCAGTGACCTCCATCAGCTGGCTTACACCAAATGGTTCATTGGTGACTCACGGGGCCTACAAAGTACGTTTGTCTGTCCTTAATGATGGGACACTGAACTTTACTAGCGTCACAATGCAGGACACTGGGACTTATACCTGTATGGTTAGCAACACAGCAGGCAACATTTCTGCCTCTGCTGTGCTTAATGTCACTTCTGTGGAAAACAGCGGGGTGACCTATTTTACCACAGTCACAGTGGAGACCATTGAGACCATGGGGGAGGATAGCCAAACACCACTTCCCCCATTTGGCTGGGTATCTTCTTCAACAACAAAAGGTACTCCTGTTTCAACAAGGACCACAGAGCGGACTTACACCATTCCAGTTCTTGATCTGGATGGAGAGGGAGCCCTCAATGGCCTGGATGAGGTGATGAAAACCACTAAGATTATCATTGGCTGCTTCGTGGCCATCACGCTTATGGCTGCTGTTCTGCTGGTTATTTTCTACAAGATGAGGAAGCAACACAACCAGCAGGATCCCGACGGCCCTGCCTCCTCCATGGAGGTCATTACTGTTGAAGAAGAGCTTGCAGGTGTTGCTGCTATGGAGAGACACCTATCGCTGCCCCCTCTGGACCACTACAACCACTACAACACCTACAAGAGCTCTTACCACCATCCTCCTATGCTCAGTACCATACACAGCTCAGCCACACAGGAACCTTTACTGATTCAAGCTTGCTCAAAAGACAATGTACAAGAGACCCAAATCTGATTTTAAATTTGACTATTTGTCCAGTATCAGCCGTTACACACTTGGAGTACAATGGACCAAAATATGAAAATAAAAGAAATGAAATGCCATTGACTTGACAGCGTTGATGTCAATTATGGCAATTAATCAGCATTTGGCAAAGGGACGACATACACACTTTAAAAAGTGTCTTTACAAAAACAAAGATTATTTATTAAAATATGTCTAGTGGCTAAATGAAGAAAAACAATTTGTGATAGCTTTTTAGCTCATTTTATTTCTCTCTCTCTCTCTTTGTAATACCGCACAAGGGAAAAAATGGTTTACTAAAACTCAAATTGAAAGGTATCAAATGCAGCATTCACTGTTTCCATTGGCCTTATACTAAAATGATTGCAATGCCATTTAATACATTTTATCTGATAATATGTTTTATTGAAGGACATTGCTTAAGTATTTACACACATTTATTTAGGAGTGCAGCATACCAGTTCCAATTTGGAGGAAGTTTATGAAACATGAAAACATAAAATGAGTTTCTTTTCCTCGCCATCCTATTCTAGCTGTCACTCAACACAAAATTAGATCTTTTAATGGCACAGCTCTGGATGATATCACAGTGAAGCCAGCATGCCTGAGGAGCAAAGATGCCAAATGAGTAAATGTGCATTTCCCCTGTGGCTTCTAAACAACAGCCATATATCCTTCACTTTAATTAAGATTAAGGTCTTGCTCCCACTCCTCCTCCTACTTTTTCTTTACACTCTTTACACTTTACAATTTTTTTCCTCCAACTCCTCCTCCCTTCTCATTCCTCTGAATTCTCCATGTTATCGGTTTACCCTCTGTAAGTTTTCTCCCCACTTTTTTTTTCCTCCACGTCCTCTTTCTTCTTTGTCTCTCTGTCACTTAGCTCAGGCACGTTCCTCACCTCTCGCCATGTCTCATTTGTCTCGCTTTATCCTCCGGCATGTGCCGAACGATGACAGAATATTGCTTAGGAAAATGACGGGAAGCATAAGGCTGTGGTCTGTAGCCTCCCTGTTAACCCAGTAATGATCTACGTCCACTCAGCGTCGCATTACCTTGCCATCACCCCAGGGTCACACGAGCTCAGGCACTGATAGTCCATCTGTTAGAACAGATAAAGAGGCAAATGAGGCTGCTTTGTAATGTAGTGTGACCCTGTCAGACTAACGCAGACGGGGCTAACATAGTCAGTGAAGCAGCTAGGAACCTGCAACAAAATAAGGGAAGATGGGTTATAGCTCATTAATCTGTATCAGCAGTTCATTTGCAGACTAACAGAGGAAAGCTGATAAGAAAACAGCATGAGACTTTTTCACTCTCCCTGTACCCAACATCTAACGGGGGGTAGAGGCCTTTGATATTGAAGCGACCCCTGCGCAGTCTCATTTTTTTTCTTTTTTTTCAAGGAAAACACACACACACACACACACACACACACACTTTGATGATGCATCATTTATAGACCATCAAAACATTGTCTCTCCTGTGGTCTGTTTACGCTTTGCTTTTTCATTTAGTCTTTCAAAGAAGAAGGATTAAGGAGGGGGAAGGTAGGACTGAAAAGTGAAGAACAGCAGTTGGGAAGAGGGAGCCAGACCTACAATGGTCATGAGGGGTCTTCAAACTGAGATATTGCAGATATAAAGAGAGAGGAGTGAAAAATAGATAAGAAATAAGGAGGAAAAACTAGCCATCAGCCTGTCGCCATGGAAACAGTGACCTTGTACAGAAAGTAAGAAGAGGTAGATATGCCTTTCACTTTGGTCTCTGTGCAACAAGCATATTTTTAATATGTCCCACTGGCCATATTAATGGTCCCACTGGCCATTTCACAAATACGTCTGATTATCGGCAGAACTGGCAAAGTGAGATTTATATTTACAGATGGCTTTGAATGGGATTTGACCCACACATGATGTCTCTTTGCAGAGCAACGCTCTGTTTGAGTTATTTAATGTAAATCACAACATAATGTGAACAATTGGACAATTTAACTGTCCAGCAATTCCACTTGCCTTCTTGGCTTTCATCTCTGTGAGGTCTTCTAGAAGTATGAACATAACAGTGAAATGTAAATTCAGAAACTTCTGATCTATCACTCTCCTAAATTAATTCTTTTGTTTTCTACAGTAGCAGTGGGATGGTGAACAAACGCAATGGAAAATAAGCATTTAAAGACTGGTCATTAAACAGAAGCTTGTTCACCACCAGTGTTGGAACTGATTGACTGGTATTACCAATGAGTAAACTATTCTTTCCCTTACCACTGTTTCATTTTCTTCAATGCTCAATTCCTTTTCAACGCTTTTGGTGGCTTAATGATTCAATGTTGACGCTGGCTACAGTGAAAAAAAAAGGTTCAGATTTTTTTTATATATATATATTTGGGGATGAGGGTTGTGAGTTATTCAGAATGAATGGAATGCCTCTGTAATGGTATTTACTTAAGCAAGATGGCATAAGAGTGAAAATCTTTGAATGCCAGAATGAAATTAGGACTGAATGCAGAATGTTGGACTTGAAATACCAGCAGAGTGAGCTTGATTTTTGTGCGAAACCCTTAGCCAAGGTGATCAAATTCTTGTGTGTTATTCTGCCAACTGTCCATGTATTGGGAGGGTTACTTGTATGTTGGGGACATTCTCCCTCTCATTTTTGGAGAGAATAATCATCACATGGTTAAATTTCTACAAAAGAAAAAAAAATATTTTCAAAAACACAATGCAAAAAAAAAAAAATCTTCAGATCATAATTTTACATGTGCTTCGATTGTTAAAAAAAAGACAAAAAGCAAAACAAAAAGAAGAAAAAAAAAACAACAACAAGAGACTGTGCTTGTAAGGAGTCCAACTAATTTCCCTGAGGATGATGTTCAATTATTGATACCTGAGATTGTAGTTCATACTGTACATGAATACAAATAAAAATTGCAATTCTTTTTTTTCCAATAGATTTCAATGTGCGTATTATTACCAGATATCTTGTCACCGTTTTGATGTCGTTGTCCCATTTGCACATGAACGCATGTAAAAAAATGAATAAAAAAAAAAGACTCAAACAAAAGCGATTGCTAAGCAGCTCACAGAAGGCTGAACTGAAAAGAATGTCCTGGAGAAAAAAAAAAAGTACTGTAGCTTATTTTATGAGGTCAGAGGAGGGAAGTGGATCTGTTTAAGGGGAAAAGGAAGTGCTCTTTCTGCATTATACATAGGCAGTTGGATTCTTTTATCTAATTTGAATCACCCCATCTGTCTGACAGAATCATTTGATTCACGCTGTCAAATCTCAGAATTCTTTAACCAATAGCGCAATAGACTATTGCTGCTCTCTCAATTGACTCAATATGACGAATAAAGGCTCTCACAGAACCTTAGAGAATATTGTCACAGTCAGAAAAATATAATAACAATAGCCTACGCTACTCTCACTGGCATTTTAAAACGTATTTAACATTGAATCCGTTAAACCGAATCTCCACCGGAAACAATCGTGGTTGGTGTGAAAAATTACAACAATTCAGTGAAGAGACTGCTTGTCATTATGACATCCACAAATAGCACAAAATGGCTCACAGTCACAACTGCCTTTGGGATTGCTCCATTCCATTCACAAAGTACTTATGAGATGGCTGCCCATGTTGTGGTGCAGGAGTCATTCAGACTGGTTTGTAGCATCCATCTTGAATGCTAGAATGTCTTTTTCAATATTATAATTGATTTATTCACCAAATGATTAATTTATTGAGGTGAAATACTCAGGCGCAGTGAAATGATTTCAGATCCAGTTCAGAAACTCAACAGTAACCCCATTAATTTCCAGGTTATGTATACTGTATGAGGGAGATGTAAGCTTTTTTTCAAAAGTAGTGAAACGCATGATCATTTATTTACCGTGGGATAAGTGTGGGTTAAAAATTGAATATAGATTCTGTGGAAACGTGGTTTTTATTTTTCACTGCACTTGACTTACATCCATATTAGTATATGGCACTCAGGTCCTGCTCTTTATCCAGAAAAGAGAAGATTCAGTACATTGAGCTTAACAAGGAGGACTGCTCCCCTCTTGCTGATGATGTGTGTGGTGCATTCATGGTCTTTTAAAAACTGACAATCTGTCAGAGAATGGTGCCATCATTTTCAAACTACAGTTAGAGAGAAAGAAAATCCTGGAAACCTAGAACAGTATGCTTTCAAGGATATCCTTTGTTTTTTTTTGGTTGTTTTTTTTTTTTTTTTTTTTTTTTTTTTTTTTTTTTTTTTTTTTTTTTTTTTTTTTTGTTAATTTTCATTATTATTATTATTGTTATTATTATTAAGGAACCTGCTGTTTGTTAGTCAATAGTCAAGTCTTAGATCCTGGAGGTAGCTGTGGTAAATAAAGAAAGGTAAATGCACAAGTACACATCAAGTGTGAGTAATGCACAGAACAGCCAGCAGATAAAAGGAAAAATGGGCTTTTAGAAGAGAAAATAGTATACACACACACAAACACACACACACACACACAAGTGGTTGGCTTAGTGTGACCATGCTACTAGGGACACAGGTAAACAAAATTAATTCATTCATTCTGAAATACGAGACACCAAGGCCACTCAAGACTGATCAAGCACCAACATGCTTCATGGTGGTTAATACATCCAGACATCACACTTTGACTAGTCACATTATAATCCATCCTTAATGGTCACTTCAGTCTGTCTTTCAATCCATGATAAATATCATAAGAAATGTGTTTCTTCTTCTTCAAGCTGATAGCCGTGGCTCTGTTATGTTGCAGGGTAAATTTTGCTGCTTTAGTTTGGGTCCACTTATCCACCTTAGGCCTCATTCACACAGGCCTAGAAACCTCCAGTTGCTAGTGAAAAATGCGTATTCCGTGACTGGCTGGTGAGTAGTTGCAGAAGGTTACTTGCTGTCGCTAGGTGAAATGAGTCGCAAAGAGGGTGTTGCACCAAAAACCTCATTGTGATTGCTTTGGTTGAGAGTAGATTGCCGCATTCACCCATAGTTTGCAAGGAAGATGCCGACTTGTCTGCAAACACTCACTAACTAACCACCGAGCAGTAGTGAAACAATAAAGTGTGACACAAACCAGAAATGGAGACTGTTCGCCTTCAAAGTAAAAGTACGGGCAACCGTGGCAATCTGCTAATGACCAAAGCAATCAGAAGGAGGCTTTTGGTGTCGCACCATCTACCTCTTTGCAACCAATTTCACTTAGCAACAGCAAGCAACCTCCCGCAACTACTCGTCAACCGGTCAGGGAATGCACATTTTTCCCTGCCAGGTGTTTACCAACCAGTGTCTAGGCCTGTGTGACTGGGGCCTTAGAGGGAATGTTTACTTCAAACCAGTGCAAAGTTCCATGATGAAACATTTCGGATAGAAGTGGTCTCTTCCAGT